>JBBPJZ010000094.1:0-38026 GCA_038089015.1 Chalciporus aff. trinitensis
AACAACAACAACAGCAAGGTGGTGGTAATTTCCGTAACCTGGGCGCCGGCACTGGTGCTACCGGTGCGGGTGCAGGTGCAGGCAATCAGATGGCGCAATTGCGTGACCTGGTCGCACAGAATCCAGAGCTTTTGCAACCTGTCATTCAGCAAATCGCAGCAAATGACCCCGCACTTGCCCAGACACTCGCACAGAACCCTGAGCGGCTGCTACAGCTATTAGGAGGCGCCAACTTGGAAGGAGAGGAAGGAGAGGAGGGTGGTTTTCCACAAGTTATTCAAGTGACACCAGAAGAGCAGGCAGCCATCGGACGCGTAAGTTTCCCCGCGCCATAGTTGAATGCGTCCTCACTTGCCTGTTTTCAGCTTGAAGCTCTCGGATTCTCTCGCCAAGCTGCTATTGAAGCGTATCTCTTGTGTGACAAGAATGAAGAGCTTGCAGCTAATTATTTGTTTGATAACAGCGGATTCGATGACGAGTGAGTCAGGGTAAATGTAGTTCTGTTTTCTAGGGACGTGGATTGTAGTATCAGCATAACCGTACTTTGTTGCAGTATCATGTACTCGTTGAATTGCAGACTCTAAATTTATGCTCGGAATTTCGTGTAGACGATAAGATCTACACATGTAGTTACATTGATTTCAGACACTCAGAAGTCTTGGGTTTACGCCAGACATGACATTAAGAGGCAATCTCTTCTTCCATAAAAAATGTGAGTTGCTAAGTTAGGGGCTCTGGCTATCGTTTTCAGCGACCAATGCTCGACTTGTTTGCAATATCGGTGGCACCACACGATCGTGGTCAGTGGAGGGCATCGAAAGGCCAGCCCTACTAGCACCGACATGGGCCATGGCCACGCAGCGAACCCGCCTATTAGGGTGTCTTCCAGCACGGCTGCATCACTGTGATCGAACATGGCCAGTGCATGGCCAGGTATAAGGGCTATGCGTCATGAACCTTCGGGACGGGTGTCGAGACTGCGTCTAGGAGGGTCGGAGGACCAGCGGCATGATCGGCTGTTGGGCACGCTGCGTCAGACACGTGTTGGTACCATCGACAATCGCACTAAAAAGGACTTGTCTCATTCGTTGTGGCTCGGGTGCACATGGATCGGAGCGTAGTGGAGCAATACCTTCAATGGATCTAGTGGGTCAGACTGCTTCTGTGAAGCTCATACGTTGGAGTACACTGCTCAGAAATGGCAGTATCGAGCGCTGAAGATACACTTTCGCTGGGCAGTGTCGGTGTGATATTTGATGCACATTGCGAGCACGTTGTGCGGTGAGGAGGGGGACTCATTAGGGTGCATTAGCAATGCATTAGGTCGATTTTATCTGGTTCGGCTGCGTGTGAAGAAGATTCATCACGTACTTGCTCGAAATTGTCGCCGCGTGTTGTTGTCTTGTTTGTCTTGTTGGCTGGTGTCCTCCTCGACTTGTCTCTCTGTCGAGCCACCCACCTCCCTTTCTTTCTCCCCTCCATACCCACAAATACCCTCCCAGTCTCTTTGTCCTGCAGACCCTTCCCCGTCAAGGTCTCCATTCTTGCTTTTTTCTATTTTTTCTCTTCTAGCGCCTGCTCAGCTTTATCCCATGGCGACGCCAGCACTTCTCCCAGATACCTCGCCTCCCCAGGAAGATAGGGACACCGAGAAGCACAACGATGTCTCCGTCTCTCCTCCGCAGATATCCGTAAACGGGAACGGTGCACCCAACGTCGAACACAGTGCGCAGGCGCACGACCTGACGCCCACGTCGTCTACCGAGGCAGACAAGGACAACACCCAGAACCCGTCCATCACCGTCTCCACCTTCGTTTCACCAGACGAGCGTGATAGCACAAAGCCAGCAGAGAAAGACAAGGACAAGAGCTCACTCGCCGCAACGAACAACACCCAGCCAAACACAACCGCAACCGGATCTTCTACGGCAAATTCTAGTACCGCCAGTCGTAGATTCTCCCGCAAATCAAAGTCCAAACCTGAAAAGCCTCTTGCTTCATCAAGCTCTGTACCAGAAAAAAGCCCTCCTGTACGTGCTCCCTCGAAAGAGGCGAACAAGTCCAAGGGTGGCTCACAACGTTCCCCCAAGAAGGCATCCTTCATTTCAAAGCTTGTGCGCAAACTTGTTCCTTGCGTTGCACCCAACGAGCGTGCACACGACGTTGACATCGATGTGCCCGATACTACGCGAGCCCCTGCTGATGGTCCGAGCACCGTCAAGCCTGCAGATGCTCCCTCATCAAACGAGAAGCCGCGCTCAGAAGGAGAGCCTCAAGAGAAAGAGCAGGAAAAGGCCGTTCCGCCACCTATCACAATACCCAAAGACGCGTCTAGAACAACTAACGCACAGGACGTCGAGGTCATTATCCCCCCAACGCCGACCAAGACTTTGTTGCCCATCTCAGAAACCGAGGGCGTTACAAGTGGTGCTGTCCAGCCACCTGGCTCGACAGGCTCGGATATTTTCTCTCCTCATCCAGTTCCCCACGCGGACGTGTCGCATACTACTTCGGCTGGCACACAATCACATGCAGGAGACGTTTCACATTCTACGACGACAGATTCTGACGGTAGCTTTACGGATGAAGAGGGTCACGATCAGGGCGAAGAAGCAGAGCAAGAGGAAGGAGAGCCCATGGAGGAGGATGACGAGGATGCCCTTATCATGAACGGGGGAGCTGGCATCCCAATTGGACCGGTAAGTTTACGCGCACGGGTTGTCCGTATCTATGTTTAACCCGACGCGTATAGGATGGCACGCCGCGACCGCTTCTGCCTCCAATTGCACCCCAACACGTGGGGCGTAAATGTCTTGTTCTGGACTTGGATGAAACTCTCGTTCACAGCAGCTTCAAGGCAAGCGAAGCAATTTTCGACTTCACATCGCGCTCGGCTCACATTCGTTTTTTAGTCCATACAGCATGCAGATTACGTCGTGCCAGTGGAAATCGAGTATCACTGGCATAATGTGTACGTCATCAAGCGGCCAGGAGTAGATAACTTTTTGAAGAAGATGGGGGAGATTTACGAGGTGGTAGTGTTCACCGCCAGCCTAAGCAAGGTAGGTCTCTCCTCGCCAGAAATCTGAAGTGCCAACCCAATTGTCTTTTCAGTACGCCGACCCAGTGTTGGACAAACTCGACATTCACCATGTCGTATCTCATCGGTTATTCCGAGAGAGTTGTTACAACCACAAAGGAAATTACGTCAAGGTATGTTCCAGAGGAATGTTCTGCGGAATGTATCTCATCTTGAGTTTCTATAGGACCTCTCACAATTAGGACGTCCGATCGCTGATACCATCATCCTCGACAATTCCCCTGCATCGTATATATTCCACCCCAACAATGCAGTTCCCGTGTCTTCGTGGTTCAATGACCCCCATGACACGGAGCTCACGGACTTGTGCCCTTTCCTCGCGGACCTCGGCGAGGTCAAGGACGTGCGAGGTGTCCTTGACGGTGGACTCTAGGCGCTGGTGCTTGCTAGAGGGGACTATGGAGATGAACCTTGGAGCAGTCTGCTTGCGAACACGAACTTTAGTGTGTTGTAATGCACTGTCCCGCCTGTTTACATTATAGGAGCAATACCACCCTCTGCACCTACCGCAACATCTCAAGCGAAATGCGAACAATATCAGTCTACCCAATCCATCCATCGTCGTTCCTGTTCTTCCCCTGTCACCACCGCCGTCCAGAATGTACATCTTGTACAACAAGTCCCCTCGCATCCACCACCCTCGTCGCCACTTCCATCTCCACTTTATACCCGCTACACGCATCCTTTCATAATCTTTATCCTTCTGTATCCATCATACATGCACGCGCATCATACCCCCGCGCATTTGCGGTTGTTTCTTTGGTATCCATCGCGCGGAGCGTGTCTACGGTTCTCATTGCATTCCAATGTCACACATTCCCTTTTTCTCGGCTCGATTCATTGCAACAGTTTCCCCATGCAACCATACCAGCACTTTCCATCCTCATGGCATGCACTATGGACTACTCGCATATTGTCGTGGTTGGTATACGCATTCCTTGAAAAAGTTTTGCTTCGCTGATCCTCTGGTGAAATGGCAGGACGTTAAGAGAAGCTTTCTTATTGCGTGGCCTTTATTTATTTACTTTTCCGGTCCCTCCATTGACCGTAACACACTCTGACGCCGCGTTGTCTGCTTGTGATATCTACACACCCATTGTCTCCACATTACCCCTTCAGTCTTTTTTACTTCCATCATCGCTATCCGTTCTTTTGCTCCCTTTACACCCTCTTGACTCCGTAATCCTTGGTGGCGGCGAACGTTTCTTGGTGGCAGTTTCTTTATCTTTTCCGTTTTCCTTCTCTTTTCTTGTTCTCATGACCGACACGAATCTTTACGATGTTCCATATAACGCAAAAACGACATATATATCACGCTTTTCAAACTTCTCCGGTTGGATTAAGAGTTGTAAGTGTGCGCGACTGATTTCGATCATGTGATCTATTGTGCGTCGCGTCTGTTGCATGCTGTTTGGTCATAGTTCCACTGGACCTACTTCGACTGTACTCATACTAATAACGTTGGACGATGCTGTTTAACAAAGGACCACGATTCGCCGCAGAGAAAGGTGAGTAAAGCATGTTTCATCGGTCACGTCGACTGATCTTTGCGTTGTAGCAGTATCCGATAAACCCTCCTCCGACGCTGCCTCGGGCACATCTAGTACGACCACGAGGCCAGGCTCACGAAATTCGAAACCAAAGAGTATCACAAGCAAACACACATCCGACGATCGTTATGCCACTCTCCTCAAAAGAATTGAAGATCTTGAACAAGTCCATGCAGACGACAAGAAACAGGTACGCATGCATCCCACTTTGACGTCTTCCACACCCGCATGTCCCCTCTGACGACGCGCCCTCTCACAGCACCAAGCGGAAGTCGACCGTCAAAAATCGGAGATTGCGCGTTTAACAAAGACGAATACGGAGCAGTCTGAGAAGTTGGACAAGGTGAAGAAACAGAACGAGGCGTACGAGTTACGGGTGCAGGAGTTGAAGAAGAACAGTACGAATGAGCAAGCGGAGATCAAAGAGTTGAGGACCAAGTTACGGATGAACGAGCATGAACGCAATCAGCTCGCGAGTAAGCAGGCTGAAAGCTGTGAGACGAAGAAGGCGCTGTCGACGTTGGAGGCGACGCGACGCGAGGATCTCAAGCAACGGGATCGGAGAGTGGCAGAGTTGGAGAAGACGGTAGAGGGGGAGAAGAAGGAACGGGACATGTTGGAGGCTTGTTTGAATGATGTCAAGAAGAAGGCGGATGAAGAAGCGGCCAAGCTACGAGCTGATGCTAAAACCTTGCAGCAACAACTCGACGAGGCTCAAAGGGATGGTCAGGTGGCTCGACAAGCCGCTTCTGCATCTCAAGACGAGGCTGAGGATCGCGAAGAAGAGCTCCTGTTCCAGCTGGAGCAGTGCAAACTGGCTCTCAGTCGGGTGGCAGACGAGTATGCGCACTTGGCGTCCACGACCGTGTCCGCCAAGGAGCATGCCTCTCTCAAGGAGGCACACCTTGCATTGCAAACTAGCTCCCTACGTTTGGAACGCAAGCTAGCCAACTCGGAGGATCAAGTGACAGAACTAGCCCATCTCATTCGTCAAGTCGAGCAGGAAAACCTATTCCTTTCAAAGCTGCTACGGGAGATCGAGGAAGAGGTTTCCGTCTACGCCCAACTGTTATCTTCGAGCAGCCTCGATAATAGCCATGGACATGACGACGACATATCCACTTTGGAGGCAGAGGTGGCAGCTATTGGTCTCGACATCGCACGAGGACATTCCCTCGCAAAACTCCTCGTTTATTATACTGCCGCACACGACTTCTACCGTGACCAAGCGGACGACATGCTATCCCGGATAGACGTCTTGGAGAGCACAGCTCTCCAACAACGGTCTGCAAACCTCGCTTTGACAGAAGAAGTGGCCAACCACCTCGCTCAACGCGAAGCCTCATCTGCCGAACTTGAAAGACTCCGAGAGGAGCTCACGGCAACACAGCACGGTCTAGCAGACGAGCAGGTCTCGTTAGCCACGGCTCGCCAAGCTCGTGACGCCTTGCAGGACAGGGCCGATCAACTGGAGAAACGACTGGGCGAACAAGTCGCCCAGCATAAGGATACCTTGCAGAAGGAGCGAGACGCAGCGCAGAAACTATCCTCTCAGCTTCGCATGAATAAGACGGCGGAAGAGACCCTCCAGGCAGAACTCGACCAGTAAGTTCTCCTTACCAGCGGGTTATTTCAGCGTTCGCTGATTGTGCTTAGGTTACATGGTGAGCTCGCGGAAGCCTCTCGATTCCAAGATGCATACTACAAGTTGCTGGAGGAGACGGAAGAGTTGGTGGCACGCAATAATCTGGCAGAGCAGGAGGCAGGACGGCTCAGTCGATTCAACGCCGAGATACTTGGTCATCACAATCCAGCGCAAAAAATCGCATATGTGGACCGGATACGAAAGGAACTCTCAGATACGAAACAGGTTCGTGCCATCGCTACCATTCAATGACATCTCTGAAGGCCTTTATCCTCGTGCAGAAACTCTTGGTTTGCACGCGCGACCGCGATACATTGGCAGCGACAAATGAAAATTTACACCATGAGCTCGAGATGTACAAGTCCTCAGTGGTTCCACAGGAAAGCAAGCCACGGTCGCTGTTCATTCGGGTCTCTCGACCGCCTTTGACCAGCCAAAGTGTGAATGTGGACGGCACCAAGGGTAGCGCCCCGCGATCGCTCAGTCCCACGAAAAACATGATATTGGAGCATTTACCAGGACCCGGCGATATGACCTTGGACGAACTTTCGTGATATACCCCCCATGTACGCGTTATTTATCCTCGTATATAATAGTTATCATCTATGTTTTTCATTCCATCTGTAGCATGTACAGGCAAGGGGAGTAGTAAATAATAGCAATGGCTACATGCGACACATGTGGGGAAGCTAGACTGTCCGCCCAAAGAAAAAAAAGAGGCTCCGAGTAAATAATCCAGTGATGTTATACACCTACTCGATGGAAACCCGAACAGGCATCTCGTATTCCGCTGAGTAGCTCTCATAATGTTTCCAAGGTTCATCATCCTCTCTCAACTCGTGATAACGAGTATACCGACTCTTTCGTTCCTTCCGTCTCCGCCACCAAAAACTGCCAGTATCCCAAGTCAGCTCACTTCGCTGCAGAACATTGTTGATCACACTTACATGAATCCGATCCCAGCCCCGATGAAGAACAAGACGCCCAACACTCCTCCGATGATCGCGCCCTTGTCCCGACTCAAAAACGCCTCCACCTTATTCACCCCTCCTGGATCCGGATTTACATACGTATACACTCTCCCCGGAAGTTCGCTTGCGCTCGGCGGGTTGTTGGGATCATAACAATACTGCGAGAAACACGTCGCGCAGAATTGTGAGCGCTGCGGGACAGGGTTGATATTAAGTCGCGCCCGATCGAGTGCCGCACATCGTAGACATCCACCCCAGTTTGGATCTTGGGAGGTCGTATTGGGTTTAAACCCACCGAGGGTGTTTGTATAAGCTTGATTGATCAGGACGGCAACTGAGAGAGGGCTGTAGACGAATTGGAAGTCACCCGTGCTACGCGGAGGTGAGTTTTAGTGTGAAGATGAGAAGGATGCTTGCGGACCCACTTTGATGCGGGGGCACTTCCATCCAGTGGAGGTGAATTTGGAATGTAGATGACGAGCGGGTATTCTGCGGGGTTTTGGCTTGGGTCGCATCCGAAGAAGGTCGGTCTTTGATTCACTCCGGTTGAAACAAAAGCCTGGGCTGATGATGGAATGGGAGGGAATACCTGATGCGACGAAGAAAGTGTAGAGGATATCCGCTGCGAGGTGGCGAGTAAAGAGGTGCCACTAAAAATCGATGTCAGTTGCGTAGCAATGGGTTGACGCGACTGACTTTGGCCAATAGTTGGGGTCATCTGAGCTACCGTCCACTGCGACAACGACGTCGAGAGCCCTGATATTTGTGAATAAGCTCCCAAGGGGAACTTGCTCCGAGTTAGAACCGCCGTCCACGATGGAGAGCCATTGTGAGGAGGAATCCTCATATATATCGGGATTGACGCCTTGAAATGCCTATTTCACGTTGTAAGGCGTGGAACTTTGAGCACCCAATGCTCTCGACTCACATTGGGCCAATTGGCGACATTTAGAGCACGCGATTGGACTTCAGAAGCCAGTCGACGATAAACGTATTGCATTCCAGATGCCTCGCCATTTTGAGGATCAAAATTGGCGAAATCGACAGTCGACATGTTCAGGATTTGCTGGGGGGAACCTATGAGCGACGACAAGAGTAGCAGGGGAAAATAAGAACAGTACATCGAAGAAACTTGAGCTTGAGCCCATCAGAAAACTGACTTGGTCGAATCCGGCTACACATGCAGATGCATTGGCAGGAAGCCCATTGGTCAGATGTGTCCCTGAAGAGGCCATAGGCGCCATGGCAGACAAGTTCGGATCCCAAGATCCAAATTCGAGAGGCGTAAACTGTCCACGTTAGTCCAAGGGGTGGGTCAGGAGAACGGGAAAGCACTCACCTCATAGACCACGGACTGCGGAGACACAGAAGTGGATCCCGAGGATAGCGAATCAGCGACAATGATAGGGAAGGGTATTGATTGATTTGAATAGGCTGGCAGAAGTGGTAATCGTGACCAAAGTTGGCCTGCTCCGTGTCCAGTGATATTCGTGTAGAAATTACTGGAGTTGGTTTGATTCAAGAAATGATAGGAGAGCATGCGTCCCCATATATCGGTGACGCTGGTATCGCTACAAAATAGCGTAAGCACCGTCTGGTTGAGGGAGAGTACGCGACCCGGACGAACATTGTTTTATTAGCCTTGGCTTCCACGCTGGCCAAGATACTCCCCCAGTACTCCTGATTACCAGCGTCCCCCACGTTGATGCTGGATGGCACGATTAAATCAGAGTCTAGCATCCACCCTGATAAGCTTGCACCATTTCCGTACACCAAGGCCGAAGGACTTGGCCAATTATTCAACGCCAACGATGCTGTGAGCCACGAACCACCTGTGCAGCATAAGGTTTGGTTAGACAAGGTAGATTCACTCGAGCTATCGCTCACCAGATGACCCTGCGAGATATGATGCGACTTGAAGCAATCCCCCTGTACCCAATGCCTTTGCGGTGGCATTCCTCGCATCCAGTGCTGAAAGGACACCGGCCCCGAACTGTGCAGTGCGGTAACCCCTCCCGCCCACAGCAATGCCTACTCTTGGCATTTTCCCGTTGAACATGGAGAAATTATACCCAATCGATGATCCATTCCCAACCCAATGTGACCATGCGTGAGGTATTACGTTTAACTCTCTTCTATCGACGAAGGATTGCTCCTGGGTATTCAAAGATTGATTTTGGGGCGTAAAAGTGCGCACGAGAACGCCTGGACCATCTGATTCGGATGGCTGCACGCATGGCGTATTCAGTGTTGGTGCGTAGTCTGTAATCGAACTCCCAACCACGCAGAGCACTTGGAAGACAAGGAGCAGGAAAGGGAGAGCAGAGAGCAGGACGGGAATCATGAGTCGCTCTCGGGCATTGTCGTAGTGAAAGGACAAGAGAGATATTACACGGGGTGACGTTGCACTGCGTTCACTGTTGACACGGCGGTTGATGGGCTGCTGTACATGTGTCGTCGGTGCCTGTGTACGACGTGACTGAGCGTTACCATCTGAACTCATGTAACAACTTGTCGACTACGAGCTAATACAGCGCCTGCGCACTCCACGGCTCACAGCATCGGGTACGCAACGCAGGGCACATAGTGCGGGAATAGCAGCAAGACCAGAAAATAAGCCTATATACGCACTTTCGGCGGTTGTTGGTGTACATGGAGTCATCGGTATGGGTTGCCAGTGCCTCTCCGGTAGGTGGTATGATCGACTGAGGCCACAGACGATCCTCGGACTCGGACTCGGTAGTAGCACACCAGTTCACCGTATGTAACTCTCGAACCGGCCAATCAGCGACATTCCGCACAAAATTGCATTCTAAGCAGTGCCCCGGACCACTCTATACGAACTCGACACGGACCAGCAGATACCCCCAAGTCCAATGATCTCGTAGAATATCCCCCCCAGTGTACAACGTATGAGGCGGTGTTGTATGCAACGATTCGCACATGTCAATGTTCGATAGATGTTATTTCCACCACACGTCTACTATTAATGTGACTCTGATGCGGCGGAGGGAGGAGGAGGAGATGACAAAGCTTTGGGTTACATAAAACGTCCCATCCGCTGGTGTTGTCAGCAAGTTCCAGTGTCTGCTCCTCATCCCCTCCCACCATCATGACAGCTCGAGAACATCCACATCCATATTTCTGCACACTCCATCTTCCAAGCTCGTCGCTATCACCAACACAGACATGTCGAATACGCATGAATGCAGAAAGATAAGTTCTAATCACTACAACAGGGAACGATGGAAAAAAGGCTGGAACTGTCTGATTACAGACTTGCGGGTGGTACGTCATCGAGGATGCTACTAAATATTAAGTTAAGAGATGCTGAAGTACGGGCGGATGCAGAAACAAGGACGTGTAATCCCTGTGTCGTACCAGTCACGACCTGGTCACTCCTTTGCTACCGAGGTCTCCGTCTTCTCCCCTTCCTGCGTGTGCTCTTGCGCTAGTTGCTGCTGGGGTGGCGGCGGGGGAGGGGGAGCTAATACTTGTCCCGGTGGTAATTGGCCGCCCATCTGAGTTTGATTCAGTGCTGCTCTAAGGGCAGCATTCTCGATACGAAGTTGATCGACGAGAGTTCGACATTCCTCCCAACGACGATTTGCCTCATCTGCAGAAGCAAGTGCAGCATCAAGGAGTTGAGAACGAGACTCGAGAGCCTTGACACGTCTAAACGACAAGGTGAGTGGACAGCCGAACAACGAGATTTGACGACCCGCAGATCGGGAGGGATGACTCACTGGTCTCTCCTTTCTCTGAAGGCTCTCTGAGCTTTCCTGTTCTGTTCTGCGCGCTTGCTCTGGCTTAGCACGCGACCACCACCCTTTCCACCATGTGTCTGGCCATCGGAATTTTGGTCATCGAGGGCCTGCTGGGAAGGATCGAGTGGAGGAGGTGGGGGCGGAGGCTGGGCATATTCTGGAGGTGCGTACTGGTACATTGGTGGGCCCATGCCGGGAGGCATGAGTGCGTGTGGGGGAGGAAGCATCTGGGGGATATGGAGACCCGGTGGTGGGGGCGGGTGCTGCTGGGGTTGAGGCTGTGGAGGGACTGGAGGGGGAAGAGCGGCTTGTGCTGAAGGGGGGGTCTTACGTTTGCGGGATGTGCGTGTGGTAGCGGGTTGTTGGGGTTGTTGTTGGGCTGGCTGAGGAGGTGTCGGATTTGAGGGAGGAGGTTGAGGATCATCGCGTAGACGCATGACAGGTGCGGTATGTGAGGTGAGTGGATCTGGTGGCTGCGTGGGTTGTTGTTGGGGTTGCTGCTGAGGAGGGGGCTGATGTTGATACTGCAACATCTTCGGCTATGTCTCTAAATGTTTGTAGACTTTGAATTGACAGTGAACTGATCGACTGTGCAGTCGCGTTTGAGGGGGGGCGCGAGTATTAGTAAGAAAAATACAGAGACAGTCTGGCAAGCAATCTATTTGCTTCTATTTGTAACACGGCCCTTTTACGGAAAATGATGACTCAGCCAGTCACTCTAATTATGTAATCTATTCTCTTTTGTGTTTTCTTTTTTTTTTTTATATTTCCGTGGTTCAATATGTCGTCCAAGGGTGCGTAGGTTGGTTAATTGAATCTACTCACTCTTAATATTAATGTAGGTCTCGTTCGGATATACTTGCTTGCCTTCAATTTACTCTCCACTGTGGGATGGGCGTATGTTCTCTTCCTGACTGTTCAAGGTATCACTACCAAGAACACGGGTCATCCACTCGTGTGGTTATCCGCCCACATTCCGTCCGTGTTCCCATGGACTTCTAATCTCAGATCTACCAACGTGTTCTCGGACTATCTCAAGTCTTCCCTACTTCCCTATGTGCCCCCCACCTATGTCTACTCTTGGTCCGTCCTCGCACCCGTCCAGTCCCTTGCAGCCCTCGAAGTCCTACACGTCCTCTTTGGCTTCGTCAGGTCACCTCTCCCCACAACATTCATGCAAGTATCTTCCCGTCTCATCCTCGTATGGGCAATCCTTGCCCGCTTCCCCTTGACGCACTCGAACCCAATTTACACCACCATGGTTCTGGCTTGGTCTCTGACAGAGGTCCCTCGGTACTCTTACTACGCCCTCGGTCTACTCGGAGTCGAGGCCCCGGCATGGTTGACTTGGCTCCGTTACTCCACCTTCTACATTCTATACCCGCTCGGCGCTGGTAGTGAGGCCCTTGTTGCGCTCAGCACTATTCCCGAGTGGCAGAACGGCGGGTACCTCAGCTGGGCCGTCGAAGATTTCGTCAAAGCCGCAATGGTCTTCATTTGGATCCCTGGTATGTCCTGTCGCATGTATTTTCGTATCGTCCGTCTCATTCCCGCCAAGGACTCTACGTCATGTATACCCACATGATTTACACTCGCCGCAAGGTCCTCGGCCCTCACAAGGCTCAAAAGTTAGGCGCAAACCCCAAAGACAGGAAAAAAGCTGATTAGAACACCGCCACCACTTCCGAGTAAACGATGGACGAAGTCACGACCAATGCCCACAACTTAGGTCTTAATGTCCAATTCTTTGATGACGCGCTGTACCTTGTCCCATTACCAATCATCACTTCTAATAAACCTACTCTCTTGTAGGCCGAGTCGAAATCAATGGCGTGAATATGCCCGGGGAGACCGTGCTCCCCGTTAGACTGACTCAAACCCAGCAGTCTCGATCGCAATTCTCTACCCGTATATAAAGCGCTGACTCGGGCTTTTGATCCTTCACCCATTCCTTCATTCCCTTCCTCCCTTCACTGACGACCATTCACGACTTTTCCTCTTCTTATTACGAAACCTTTGACAATTCCTCCCTATCTAACCACGACAATGCAACTTCGCAAAGCCCTCTTTCTTCTCTTCCTAACGACATGCACGCTTTCTACGCCTGTGCATAAAAAACGGTATCTGCTCCGCCCAAACTATGTCCATCATAAATTCCGCAGCGTGGCTTCTACACTGTTATCGTCAGAAATCCTCTCATCCTTGCATATCTTCAGCGAAGAGACTGCAGTGCGTATAGCATGCCGCACCCACTGTACCCTTTGATCTCACTGACAACCGAAATCATAGCTCGCTGCGCGATCTGCAGTCGAGCGAAAATATCAACGTGCCCCTGCGCTGCTGGCCGGCCAGGGTGTGCATGCTGGATACACCGTACCCTCCTCGCTCCAAAATTCTTATGATCATGCGTCTGACCAAGCTACTGACATCGCTATGCTCACCCCTGCTCATTTTAGCCCTGTCATCGGTACTGATATCGACGCTACTGTCGACACCATGCTCGGCGGTGTTGGTGTGCTGGCCGTTACGAATAGTTCGGTTATTATTCCACTAACCGACGAGATCATGGGTATCGAGGATCTCCTGTATTACGGCCCGTTGAGCTTTGGGAGCCAGCGTCAGACACTGCAGATTGACTTTGATACGGGTTCTGCTGGTGGGTCTTACGTTCCTAGAAATGTGACGAACAACGGTCCTAATCACATGATGGGTTCATTTCAGATCTTTGGGTTCCTGTCAAATGTAATGATTGCGAGTCACTCACGCAGTATCAGGCAGGCGCCAGCACCACGTATCATAACACAGGACAATCATTTAGCGTCACCTACGTGAGTTCGAGGCAACCTCCACCTCATCGCCACAGGTTCATAGTTCTTTACTAGGGATTGGGCCAAGTGAACGGCACCGTCGCTATCGACACGGTGTCGATAGGTACTTTCAACGTGAACAACCAGTACTTTGGCGCAGTCAACTCTGTCTCTCAGAACTTTGCTCAGTCTCCCAACTCCGGGCTGGCTGGCCTGGCGTTTAGCACTATCGCGAGATCTCGTAAACCTACTATTGTTGAGAATTTAATCTCACAAGGTTTTCTACAGGCTCCTTTATTCAGCATCTACCTGACCAGGAATCGTGCACAAGGCTCTGAGGTAAGCGATGACTATCGCTTGCAGGACCTGACGCGACCGATAGCGCTCGTAGATCTGCTTTGGATGCATTGACGTTTCGAAAGCGATTGGGACGAACGTTACGTGGGTGCCGGTGGTCTCCAAGGTATCGTGTTTATATTTTCCTTGTCAGATTCCACTGACACGAATGTCCCACAAGACTTACTGGACAGTCAGTATGACTGGCGTAACTGTTGGCAATTCGCGCATCGCTCGTGTTCAAAACACCGTACGTCGTCGATCATCACTCTTCCACCTGACTCTTGCCCCTTTCTGAATTCGTCTCTGCCTTTAGATCGTCGATACGGGTACATCGTTCATCTTTGTTCCCACCGGGCTCAGCGCCTCCATATACAAACAGGTACGCCCAACCTCTTTTACAGTGAGGGCACGACCTGAACCCTGACACGTGCTTCTCGCTGTTAGATCCCAGGATCCAAGGCAGCGGGCGGTAAATACCCTTCCGGTTATTACTCCTACCCTTGCGCCACACAAGTCAAGATATCCTTCATCCTTGCCGCCCAAACCTTCCCTCTCGATCCACGCGATTTCAGCCTCGGGCTCAACGAGAATGACCCCTCCGGAACGTCAGGACTAGGTTTACTCTCCGTCCGAGTTTCGACCGGCCTAACTTTTTCTTTTGTTTTTTTTGTCAGGTCGTGTATTGGGGCGATCGTCGGTGCGCAATACACTTTTGCGATCCTCGGTGAGTCTGAGGCGTGTATCTTGACGTGGTTGAGAATACCGATACCTTTCATCCTTCATCGTAGGCGATTCGTTCTTGAAGTCATGTAAGCCCCATTGGTGGTTTGGACATCCCGTAAACACGGACTGACCACTCACCCTGTTAGACTTGTCCGTTTACGACTACTCCCATGGGGCAAGAGTCGGCTTCGTGAAAAGCGTCAACGAGTGATGGTGAGCATCCAGTCGTTCAGCGTCCTACCATTGGTAACAAACACAGCGACTTTAGTTTCATCTATGCTGTCATGTCGCTGGGGAGGGGATGCTTGCTGGATTGCTAACTGTACTTGCTCACAAATTACTGACTTGTGATAATCCGTTATCCTCGCGACCGACCGATTTTATTTTGACCACCCTTACATTTTCATCCATCTCACCAATCCCATTCCTATTCGTTGGATAGCTATGTCATACAGAGTGAGCTAGTATTCAAGACAAACGCCAACTATACAATGGAAAAAAAAAAACCAACGCCACTAAGGGCTACAAGATCGAGAGAAGATATAATATCTAGCTGTGGGTAGTAACAGGGGAAAGAAATCAAGAAAGAAAGAAAAAAGACGGGAAACGGCGAGCATAACCTAACCCATTGCAGAGATCACCGACGGCGCCGTAGAACCATGTCTCTGATGCTCCCAAAGCTTGTCCTTGGCACGGATCTCGATATTCTCGAATGGCGCGCTTTGAGAGAGTTTGACGCAATCACGCGTTCCGAGGACAAGTAACTCGAAGAAGAACGCCGAAGCCGCTCGCCTTGATGCCTTGTGCGACATCTGAGCAAAGCTCATCACCTTCTCTTCCTCCTCGTCCTCGGGCTGCAATTCCTTCCGAATGATCCCGAGGGCTTTGACGGTGTTTCTGCTGTAACCTTTGCTTTCCCCGTCGTGGGCCGATTCTTGTGTGGATGACTGTGACGGCCGAACGTCGAACGCGGCAATGGCTGAACTGACGTCAGCATACGTCTCTTCTCCTTCCTCCGCATCGACAGCAGGTGTCGAGAAACGACTTCTTTCCGAGGGTGCGACGCTCCGTGCACGATCAGTCCCAAGCTCTTCCTGGGCAACAGGGAAATCACCCCCAACGTCCATTCGGAAATCGTCCATCCCGCCACTAACGTCGCCAAAGTCGAACCCACCCTCGGGGGCAACACTGGCACGACCACCGAGGGCTTCACTGGCGAGAGCAGCACTGGGAGCAATGCTGGCATCGCGTCTTCCTTGTTCAACTTCTTCGTCTTCGTGTACACTCTCCTCCACTCTTGGTTTCTTCCGTCCAGCTTTATCAGGCGATGCTCCTCTCTTCTTGGAGGGCAGGGTACTCTGCAAAGGGCGCATGAAGAGATCTGACAACTCTGGTGCCAGACCTGGAGGGCCTGCAAAGAAGAAGGTTCCTTCCGGTGTAACCTTTGTCGGCAGGAAATGCGCGAGTGGGTCCTCTCGTATTTCCATGAGGCGCATGACCATTGCCGATCGTGGAAGGAACTGTTGCTCGGCTAGGATATCACTGGTGTCTCTGACCACCAGGGCACCCAGTCCGCGACCTGCTCGAGCACCAGGACCGTCGGCAAGTTCGATGATGGAGTCGATGATTTGCTTCTTCTCCTTGGGCTTTCGCTTAGCTTTGGTTGCATCCGCTTCTGCTTCCTCTGGCAGCTCGGACGGAGCTGCGCGAGGGGTAAGGTTAAGGTCGATTGGTGGAGGGGTTTGGGGTGGCTCCGTAAGCGGCGATGCTACAGAACGGATCAGCGCCAAGGGGAACAAAATTTATTGGGAGTACTTACACATCCGCGATGGAGACCGTGTCTGACCAGGTGTCTTCGGCCGCTCAGACAGGACACCGTCTCCAAAATCAATTCCAAGATCCAAGTCGGCTCCTGCAACGTCTGGCCCAAATGGCATGTCGACATCCATTTCCGCACCAAATGGATGCTCCGACGGCTCCCTGCTCCCGTAGGAGAACACGTCAATGTCTTTATCTCCTCCACGACCATGCCCTATCATATGCGAGTCCAAAGACTCCCGTGCACTCCGAGGTGTGGGTGCATCTCGACCTATTTCGACGCTTCCGTCGATGACGCTTGCAGCATCTCTGGTGCTGACTGGGCCGTCACCGAAATCAAGACCTAAGTCGAGCTCGCCGAAATCCTGTGAACCAATACCGTCCGACGGTCCGAGATCGAATCCATAACCGGGGTCGTCGAGGTCGACTTGGAAATCCTCGGCAGTTTGAAGCGTGATGTCAGCCTGACGAGCAACATGGTGGCCCTGGGGCTCAGCAATGCGATCCTCAAAGTCAATATCCCTAAAGCTGGGGTGAGTCGTGAACAAGAAAGAGAACGTCAAGACCCACCAATTGATATCTGGGATGAGCACGTCCAAATCAAGGTTTCCACCCTGCAGTGTGATAGCGTTGCGGTTTACGGCCAACTGGTCCTCGGTCATGTCCACAAGACCTGGTCGAAAGGCCTGGAAAACTGAATGTTATTTTCAGCAGAGCTTGCATGGTGATGATACCGACCATTTTGATCTTTAACAGTGCTTCGTTACAGTCATCGAGGAGATATTTCGCCTTTCTGCTATAGATTCGAACGACACCGAGCAAGAGTTGTCCACTGAGACGTAGGGCCATAACCTCGACTTCCTGACCCATGATAGCACCTAGAGAGGTTTGTTGGCAAGGCTAGGCGCGTAAGTCCATGTTTACTTGCCTGCAGCTTGCTGGATATCTGTCTGGAGTGTCTGTGTTTTGGAGAGCTTCCGCTCCATGTGTGCGGCCAGCCATACTTTGGCCAATGGTCCTCGCCGGGACAAGATGGCCTCTGAGTAGAACTAAGGAGTGTTGGTGATCAGATCTACGAGTACTTATGCTAATATTTGACGTACCATTGTAGTGAATCAAGAAATAAGGATAAGATATACAAGAAAAAGGGGGGCCAACAACTCGACGCGGTTGTGGCAGTAAGCAAGGGTGAACAGGTGGCTGTGTTGTTCGTTCACCCCGAGATTTGTTTGTCCAATCCGAACGTGGCATCGGGCTCGGTATGCTCGTGTCCGTGTCTCAGCGTGTCCTCAGACGACTCTCAAAACAACCAAAACGCGTATCTATTCCACAAGCAAGCTCAAGTAAGTACTCGTCTATAGAGGGAGGTCATGTACTAACGTCTAGTCAAGGACTCTGCCAAAGTTACACCCGCCAATTATCTACCAAACCGTCACCCTCGAAACCTGCCAAATCCCAACTCAAACCATGGGCATTCGCTGAAAATCCCACTTTCCCCGAATCAAGCACTCAAATAGACCGCTGCCGTCTAGAGGCCGTTAGTCATGCCAGAGCAAAATGGCGTCTCGTTGCAATGCTCCGTCTCGTCCGCGAAATGAAAAAAGAAGGCGTGAAACCTGATCTGATAATATATAACTCTCTATTGTCCTGTCTTGCAGAAGAATGTCTTCTCTTGGAAGCCTGGGCCGTTGTCGACGACATGGCTGCCATGGGAGTAGCGCTGGATCGTCAGTCGTACAATCATCTCTTACATGTCAGTTCATTCTCGGACACAAGGAATCAGCACTGACATTTTTCAGGCATCTAGACGGTCCTCGACTGAGACCATGTGGGCCATAGTGGGCCAGATGCGAAAAGCCGGATTCGAACCAGACGAACACATCTACTCCCACTTCATTACCCATGCCACGATGGTAGAGAGCATCGAGCTTGCTCTCCAGTATATGCACGAAATGGAATCTCACGGACTTGTTCCTGAGCTCGTCGCTGTCCAGAACGTCGTCAGAGTCGCGGCAGATATGGACCTCCCGAAGATTGCCATCGAAATTGCTCAGAAATTCGAGTCCCGCTCCAATCGTAAACTGGGTGGCGAACCATGGATTGCATGTCTCGTGTCCTCTGCCCAAATGCTCTATGTACGTCCCCTGCCCATCTTTTCCGAACTGTAGCTCAAGCTTTATTCGGCAGGCGGATGGCGTCGAAACGGCGTGGCAGATCGTCGTGCATGATTTGAATCTTACACCGGACGAGGGGACGTGTCTTTCCGTTCTGAACACATGCGCACGGCACGGTCTGGCAGACATCGCTTCAGATGCTTTCCGAGTCCTTCGAGGCATGGGCGTGGACCCATGGTCTGAACACCATTTTGCTCCCTTGGTCGAAGCTCTCTGCAAGAAGGGGCGGCTAAAGGAAGCCTTGCAAACCTTGGTCTCGATGCGCAAACTGTGCGTGAACCCAACCTATGAAACAGTTCAACCATTCGCGGAGTACCTACAAGGGGATGCAGATCGCATTGATGGCGCTTGGCCATTGCTTGATCAGTGGCGAAGCGAGGGGAATGTGATCGACTCCATGGTCCTCAATACCATCGTTCAGGGCGCTGTCCTCCTCGGCGACTTGCACCGCGCTGTCGGTGCTTACAAGTCGTTTTCCGATTACAATTGCAAGCCCACCATTGAAACGTTCAACTATCTCCTCTCGGGTTGCGCCACTGTAAAGCACCGAGAGCTCAGTAACAAGCTACTTTGGGACATGAAGCGCGCTGCCATGAAGCCCAATGCCAAGACCTACGAGCACATCATTTTACTGTGTCTGACCCAATCGGTTTACGAAGACGCGTTTTTCTACCTTGAAGAGATGAAGGCACAAAAGTTTATCCCTCCGACGATTGTTTACGAGACCGTCATTCGAACTTGCCTGGAGGCCCGGGACTCACGGTATTCCATGGCCCTCAAGGAGATGCAACAATGCGGCTACACTCCTTCCATGAGACTACGACGGCTTCTTCCTGACACTAAACCTACTCCATCGGAGAAAGAAAGTGACGTGGAGAAGGGGGACGAGGAGGATTCAGAACTAGTATGAACAACATATCGCAACTGTATCTTATGACCCCGTAATTTAATGATCATGGCATGGATGATTCAGATGAAGCGTCCACGGCCTTTGAGCTTACAACGTCGTGTATATTCTAAGATGCCATTGCCCATCCCTCAGCCTTGGAACGGCAGGGCCAAGGCAGACCCTGGCCAATCGTATCCTAAGAAGGGGATGCGATCGCAATAATATGCATCTCACTGACCTTCAACAACTTCAACGTGGACAGCACTCTACACAGGAGACGCTGTTTACGGCCAACTTCTGGGGTGTCGCGGGGCTGTTGGCCTGGTGATGAGACATCTCATCCGTCGGAAGCTCTGGCACCTGGACGAAAATACAAGGCTGGTTGAACATATTCTTGCATTGCGATATATATACGGCCAAAGCAGCGATACCAGCTGAAAACGTAGATCAGCCCACATAAAACATTTCCCAGGCTTTTCTCTATTTCAACGGGAGGATGGGGGCCCACGTCCCCAACCGACTGAAACTTGACCTGCAGATTACAACTCTCGACATCCCGCCTCCCCACCACTCTTCCCAAAGCACCCGGCTTTGTTCAGACCTCACACCCCTTTACTTCCTCTTTACCTCACCAGAAACGAGCTCTTCGTCTTCCCAAGGACTGAAGTTCGGCTTCCGGATTAACGGCAGTGACTGTAACCATGCGGGGAGAGCATTATCCTTCTCCCTGATGCTCCTTCCTTGAGCCTCTGCGTGGACGTGTGCGGGCGACGAGGGAATACTCCCCACATCGCTAAGGCTCGGAAGGCGCTCGAGGCTTGTGTTCGTTGACCCACCAAGAGCTCGCTGTAACGCCTCGCGCTCTGCTCGGGAGGGAGCGAAAGCGCGAAGAAGGGAAGAAGGCGTCGAGGATGTAAGGCAAGAAGCAAGG
This sequence comes from Chalciporus aff. trinitensis, assembly GCA_038089015.1. Classification (NCBI taxonomy): domain Eukaryota; kingdom Fungi; phylum Basidiomycota; class Agaricomycetes; order Boletales; family Boletaceae; genus Chalciporus; species Chalciporus aff. trinitensis. The sequence goes on from JBBPJZ010000094.1 coordinate 20,715, forward strand.
CCTGTCGGGTTCAATGCATCGTAGGAAGAAGTAGTGGAGATATCCGTGCTGGATGTCTTGTCAGATGTGTGTCTCGGGAGGCGGAATACTTTGGCATCTGGATTAAGACCGCTTCGTTGTTTTTCCCTGGTGGAAATTGCACCAAACCATCCCTTCGAAGGGGTATCTACGCCTTTGCCGAGCTGCTCTCCAGAGTCGATTGGCTCGTACGTCTCCTGGCACATAGCCAGTTGATCATAGCCTAACTGTCCACGAGGACGACGTACGTCGATGGAGTCGAGGTCTGATTCGGGGTCCGAGTGTCCAGTGTACGAAACAGGCGATGAGGAGAAATAACCGTTTCCAGTCGCAATGTTCCCTTTCCATTCCGCCACAGGAGAATCAAGGACACTGATCAAGCTGCTGGGAATAAACGCCGAGGATGGGGTCTGAGGCTCGCCGAACGGCGAGAATGGCGTAACTGGTCCTGATTGCAGATAACTATCATGGTTCTCTTTGGCATGGGATGTGGAACGAGCGTGAGGAAAGCCGGCAACGTCCTCATCAAAGACAGCATAACTTTGAGAATGGAGGGCTATACAGAGGTTTAAAACATCGTCCTCGCCACCTAAGCCCTAAAACGTACCTGACGCGAGCCCCACAGAGTTGGGAGAGTGTGAAGCGTGTCTCTGTTCCGTCCCAGCGTTACCTCGGTCAGACTCTGGCGCATCCGCTGATGCCAGGATATCATCCGCAGGGAGATCGAATGGGTTATAAGACGAAGACCAGGTAGATTTTTCCGTTTGTCCATAGTTGGAGATGTTGCTGAGGCCAGATTTTTGAGAGGCATCGAGGGAATCAGGGTATGACTCGGCAAATTGCGCGCGTTCCTGGGCAGCACGGAGTCGAGACTTGGTGTCCGAGATCCTATCCTCCAGCTCCCGTGCACGGGTGTTGAGTGCCAGGACAACCTCCTCTGCCACGCGCGCTTCCTTCCTCTTCCTCTCCAACTCACAGAGCAGTTCCTCTTCTACAGCGTCAGTACCGTCGGGTTCAGCTGCGAGAGCTGCATGATCTTGCTCCATGCGTTCCCTTAACCGTTGAATTTCCAGCTCGAGTTCCTCCATTCTACGAATTGCAGATTCCTTGGCGTGACGAGCAGCTTTCATTTTCTTTTCTGCTTCCTTTTTTGTCGTCTCGGCGAGACGTCTGGTTTCTTCCAAGGCTTTAGTACGAGTCCTACCATCGACCCTTTTCTGTTCTTCTTCGCGCCGTTTCGTGCGGAGTTCGCCCAACTCAGCCTCTAGCAGATCACGAGACTGATCGGCGGCATTCTGAGCTTCTTTGAGTTGGTTCTGAAGGTCATGGACGGATGCTTGAGCTACGGCGACCTGCCTCAAGACCTCCGCGATGATTGGAGAAAGATCAGATACGCCGGAAGTAGAAGTGGAACGGGAGATCGTATGAGCAACCGGAGGAGCATGAACAGCAATTCGCTTTTGGTCAGCGAGTGGGTGAGAGGACTGTGATGCTGGTGGCAGAAGTTCGTGGAGACGATGATCAGCATGCAAAGGCAACGAAACCGACTTTGGCAGTGGAGGCGGTGATGAGCTGCGACGTGACGACGGACCAGACCTCAGGGATGAACGTTCTCGGTTACGCAATTTCGGCAGCGATCCACGTAATAACGGGCGAGGACATGGACCCATCTTGGCAAAAGGCAGCCCTGGTCAAGTATTGAGTGCCTCAAAGAACAGGCTTTGAGCTAGGAATTTACCATTATAATCATGGAGTTTATCCAAAGCCTTGAAGCCGAGAATCCCAGAACTCCAGCCTTCAGTGTCCTTCGAGCGGATCATAGCATCATAATACCAAGATTCGACGAGCCCACCCCGCCACCAATGACCAAACGCGCCGATGAACCAAGAGTCCGAAGAAACAGATCCGTCAACATCTGGACCGTGGGCGGGATGGCTGTGACCGTTGCTTGTGCGACGTCCGCCAGCAGGGGACGCTCCGCGGGTAGTAGCAATTGTGCAGATACCGAAGCTATGAAAGACATGTTTTGGAGTGCGGAGCGAGACGGATGCGCGGTTGGCGAAATGAAATGGAAGCGTCGCGCGATCTGTTGTCACATTACGGTCTGAACTGCGGGCACGGGAACGCGAGAAGTTGCAGTCGAGTTCCGCACTAGAGTCCTCGGCAAGGTCATCCAGGTGGCTCAAATGTTGGCGAAACGACTGTTCGGTGAGATAAGCCCTGAATGAGATTTCGGTCGGATTAGTGAGGTAGGCTGTGGATGCAACGACGATGTGAGATCAGGACGTAGGGTTGGGCAAGTTTCGGGAAATTTAGAGCAAGGGTGAGTAGAATCACTCGGGAGAAAGAGGAGATGCTGACCAAGGATCAAGATGACGGCAACAAAGACGAGAGCGCAGATGAAAGAACGAAAACTGCCTCTCGTGTGGAGAGAATCATCCCAGATGTGGGTCGGTGTCCATGGTGAAAGAAGACTGAGACCACCAAAGGATAAGCTCATGAGCCAGAATATGGGGCTTGAGTACTTTCTTGCAAGCCAGGAGACCTGGTGAGAGGAAGGTTGGGCGGTGTGGTGCGTATGATTGATTGCGGACACTGTGGTTGAGGGACGACAGCGTCCCGGAATGAGAGGAAATGGGAGAGAGAGAGAAACACCTGAAGATCAAATGGAAGCAGCGTGGATGAACTAGCGAGGTCGTCGTTTCCGACGTCGTCGACGCAAGGAAGAGACCGTGTTGAGTAAACGCACTGCAATCAACGCTCGCTCAGACCGGAGTCAGAAAATTTGTACGTAACTAGACGCGACTTTCTCACCACTGACTGACTACGAAATCACTACAACTACAACTACTACGGTACTGGCAGGTGGACTACCAACAGTAGACTACGCAATATGTCACCCAATGTACTAGTACCACTGGAGTTTAGCCTGCTGCTCCCATCTCACATGATAGCTACATCACAGATCGATAACGTCGAATGATGCATTCTGTCGATGATAAAACATCCGGTAACCGGAAGGCCGATTGAATTGCGAGATCCATTTCTCCACTTGGTGGGTAGTAAACTCATGAGCCTGTGCTGTGTGGTCGTCCTTTCACGACCCCAAAACTCCCTTTCCCTCTTCCTCCGGCAGAATTCTCCTCAAGTTCCAGCGCCATGGTTCGTCCCGTGTTGTACTTCGACTCCACTGCGGCTTCCTTACATGTCTCTATTAGGCTTCTACACTCGCCTTATCCCCATTTCTTTGGTGGGTTCCTCAACTTTACTTTGTCTTGGCAGTAGATCTCATGACCTGTGGTTCTTTCCACTAGGGTTAAGGGATAAAAACTTCATGCATAGTCTAACCCTGCATGGTAGTAAAGCCACTGAGGATTCGAGGTGGCCATAATGCTTCAGATCCGTATTAATGACTCGAAAATGAGTTCAAGTGCTGGTGGATGACCAGACTGTTTCTGACCATACGAGTTACCTGTCGGTGCCGATAAACTTTAGCATCACATTGAGCCTGCGAAAGCGGCTCCAATGGGAGATCGTCGATGGTATCCTGTGCTATCATCCGACTAAGCTCCAGCATCCAAGCAAAAATCTGTCCCAGGGAGGATTCGAACCTCCGGCTTCACGGTTTGGTATTCCACAACGTGATGATTTAACCACTAATCGACAAGGACGGTGGTGAGCTTTTAGGACTTGAAACCTATAGCACCAACCCCAAGGAACCGTCAATGTCTCGGTGATAAGAGCTTGGAGAAGAGAACAAGTGGGCTCCATTGTTACCTCAGAGATTTGGCTGCGTATGTATGGCAATAATCGCTGGAGAGATTTGTGCTAATGGTGGCAGATAAGACTCCGGTTGGCTTACCTAATGAAATAGGTTCGCGTGTATTACGGTGGTGTGCTTATTAGTCCAGACTGGGACGCAAATGTGCTCTCCTCATTCCAACGACGACCGTCTACCTTCACTGGCGACCACCATATAGCCATGAGGAAGACTTCCTATGTCCTCACTTTCATCGCCGTCTTCATCACACTCGTCATTGTAAGCCCGTCTGCTGCTCCTATTCGCTGCGTTTACCGTAGAAACTGACGGTTCCCCCAAGAACATTCTATCTGCTCGTCTACCCGACTGGTTCGCCAGAGACATGTTTCCAATTGCTCGAATCCCTGACACCTTTTGAAGGCTCATCACGACGTATTCCCTCGATGGCGCAACTGCAAGAGTTACGATTCGTTATGGCCTAATGCAACGTTGCGAACGCTCCCTCATCAGCATCCCTGGCCCTGGCAACGATGGTCGTCTAGAGTACTCAGAGTACCAATGTCGGCCTTTCCCTCTCAGGGTTCATGACGGCTGTGAGGATGAAAACCGTCTGTTCTGCGCAGAATGGGTCTCTGCTCAGTACTTTACCGAACTTGGCATCGGCTTCGCTTCTCTGGCTTTGATGGCGTTGCTTATCGGTGTCAGCACCCATTCCAGGCGTCGCAGGGTCTGGAGAGCCGTTGCAGGCCTTGTTCTGCTCCACGGTATGTCGTTAATCACTTTATCTTTGAGGAGTGCTGGTGCCATACCCTTCGCAGCTGTCTTTCAGCTAGTCACGTTCAGTCTCGTTACAGAGCTTTACAGTGAAAATAGATTTGCTGCGTTCGAACATGCTAAACCTGGTGTGTCTCTCGTGCAAACGCCGCATAATGTCATTCACTTCAAATAGGTTTGGGCTATGTGCTCAACGCGATTTCTTGGCTCGCGGGTTTCTTCGTCGGCTTTGGTGTCATCGTAACCGGTGTTGCTGCTGACCATGGCTACAAGTGGGCCGCTGGGAACAGGGCCTATCGTGCGATTCGGGACTGATGACATCGTTGGGTCCCTGTCTAGATATCCGTTTATTTTCTCCCTGGTGTGCTTGCATTCCCCTACTATGAAATTGCTTGGAGTGATCTATTACACAAAGGAACGCCTGTACATAGCCACCACATTCTGTATCATCCTGTTGAATTCACGCCTCGAGTTCCTACAGTAATTCAATTCATCCACTTCGCCTTCCGACTCGGATGCCGTCGACAAGCGATGCGAGGCCCAGGGAAGTGCCACCTTGCCTCAACACAAACCTAGGTTGACATGGACACACGCCAAGCGATTCAAATGTCAAAAGCACATCAGGTTTTTTTTGGTTCCAAGAAAGGTCCAGAAGCAGTACCAAGGTGGGTAGATGACTTATGTCCTAATCAAGCGATGTAGGGTGACCCCTTTCTTCGACCATCTTGACGTTTCGAAAGTTCACGCCGTTAAGATAACGAATGTCCAGCGTGGTAAAGTGTCCCCCTTCCTTGGTGCCATTTTTGTTCACCCCGTGACTGTATTTTCCGATGGTGTCAAGCTCCACACGAGACGATAGAAAGGGCTCACATAAGGATATGGTGACTCAGGATGTTAGCTCGGATTTGGACTTCACCAACACGGCGTTGGCACAACAGACACCGTGTATCCAGACGCTTGAGCCCGGGTTCATCAACTTGAACAAGTTGTTCTATAACCTGAATGGCCTCGATGTACTTATCATTGGCGGTTTGCCGGGGGTGTTTGAATATGTGTATAGCCACTCGGAAATACCCTATACTACCAATTTTCCTCGAAGCTGCGGATGCATACGGGTTTGAACCTGGGGCTGTACCCACTTGCCCTGAGGTGCTTAAAGATGCTACGCCGACTTGTGTCAATCCAGAGTCTCTAGTGATGGGCGGAACCAACCTTTCCTCTCGAGCCTCCCGACGCGCTTCCAATTTATCTCTACGATGCCATCTTTCACATTGACTTGCATGCTGTGGATCATGTCAGCCAGATGGGTGAAGCAGAGACGTTAATCACACCGTCTTAATGGTTTGAACTCGCTCCAGCGCCGCTTGCAAAAAATCCTCCTTGTTGGAGGACTTGTGGTACTCTTCCATAAATGACTCCATCTGTTCTGGATCTACCCACCGCCCCTCGCCTGCGAACATGTCAGAGATTGATGATGTCTCAGAACATAGCGTCACATTACAGCTGGCTGGTTCGGAAGGCAAAACATCGTAGTCCCAAAAGAGTCCATCACGAGGTTGAACCCGATGAAATCTGTGCTCAAAGCACGTTAAATTGAAGGAGTCTCTTCACAGCACAGTTTCCGCAATCCTACGCTACGTGTTAGATAATCTTCAATAGGTCATAAGGAAATTATTACGTGGCATCGAGCGTAGAATGCAAGGTTTGCATATTCGGGTTCCGTCAGGCCAGGGGGACAATCAGGGAGCCCCTCGGCCTGACCACGAGCTTTCTTCCAAACGAATGCAGAGGACCTATCCATCAATAGGGCTCTAAGGGATTTACACGTCCGTGCAAGGTTCAGCAGGTCAATAGGGAGGATGTGCTCGGCAATCTATCGCCACAGCTTAAGCGTGCGGGTTGAAATTAGGAAGTGATCACACACGAGGAACAGAATGTCGAGGTTGAGCTGACATAGTTTCTCCGCTTTGGTGCATCGTCGTCTCTTGGAAAGTGACGCGCCTTCCTGGGGCTGCTGAGGTTCTGCTTGGACAGAGACGTTCTGTGACGACGGGCCCGCATCATCTTGACGGTGTTTCAATTTAGCTCTCTTTGTGGCTGATCTAGTCTGCACCATGATGGTTGAACTTGGGGTATACTGGCCTGGGAACCTGAGGTGACCGCGTCAAACATGTTATGTGTGGCTGTGTTGCGGTTGTACGTACTTGACAGATTGAAAATATCCATTCATCTCTTGCCCAACATGTAGGTCCCCCGAACAAAACTAATTATTAGATCTGTACGTATCAAAGCCCTTCGTCAGGGTAGTCTACTTTGTCGTATAGCCTTAGCGTCTCGTTCCAATCTCGTTTCCGCCTCCTCCGAACCGAAAAGTATTTGGTACCGCTCTCCCACTTGTTCTTAACACGCCCCTTTTCATGACCCCCGCTTTCCAAGAAGTATGTCTCAGGGTTACTGGGGAGACCAAGTATTCCCTCCGCCAGGTTCATGATGCGCGAGTGTAGGTCGTCCCGTGTCTCGCGTAGCTGCTTCAGAGTTGCTGGACCGACCCATAACAGACGCAACAAAGACGTGAATGCCCTGAAGGCTGAGATTGCGTCTTCGAGCCATCTCAGGGTCATCCACATCAATGCGGGAACGAGAAACACGGTTATCGCAGCGAAAGGAAGGGTCAGCAGCACACATGCGAGCCAGACAAACAATCCGGATAGAAGTCCATAGACGAGCTTGTACTGGGCAATTTCATCCCATGTATCCCAGATTGGCCCAGTCTTCTTGAAGTTGTGTACGCCATAGAAAGTCGTGATGAAGACTGGCGTCCATAATATCAATCCGGGAAAGGATAAGGAGAACAGACACAGGAACCATGTGAGGCGGATAAGCATCCGGAAGATGATCGTATGTCGGCTTAGCGGTCGTCGGATTCTGTCATCCTTTAGGCCCCAGCGCACAAGTTTGTCCTGGTAGCTCTACAGAACCCAGTGAACAAGAGTTCGTCTGTGAGTGAAGATGCAAGTTACCTTGAGGTCTCTACGTAACGCGTTGATCTCGACGTCTTCACGATTGTTCTCTACGGACTCTTGAGAGGCAGCGGTACCTTTCGTCTCGGATAACTTGAAAGCCTCTGTGAAAGTCCGCGTAACACGCACGAAGTCTCCCAGTCTCATCGACGTCCCTAGCGGAACATACATACGAGCAGCGAGTTTAGCAGACCGGATTAGATCCCAAGAAGGTGCATCGATAGTCTGAGAGCTGATCCGCTGGTACATCTCAGCAGTCACATTTCGTATACTGCTGAAATCCACAGGTGCGAGAAGCTTTGGGTTGTCCTATTGGGGTTTTGTTATGTGGAAGCAGCTGGAGGAAGATATGGTGCCACCCTACCTTGGGGGTGAACGTCATAGGAGGATTGAACGTGACTAATACATCAGAGCGGAAGTGTTGTCGATGCCTTCCATAATTAAGTAACTAAGCAGCGGATGACTGCGTGGAATAGGCTCACATATAGGTGATAGAGCAAGTGAGGATGTAAATTGAAAAATCAGGATTGTCGCGGTTACGGGTTAATACATCAGACACAAGTCTTGCGACTGCAATTGGATACTTCGGCGGATAGGATGGCTGCGATGGTGAACAAACGTACCTCCGGTTTTCATTGGAGCTATGGTCGGATGGTAACGGCTCATGCCCTCTGGGAACAAGCACACGGCGTCACCGGCCTCGAGTGCCTGTGATTGAATGAGCAACACATTACCCGAACGGTACAGGATATTGACCTGCTTGAGTTTCTCCATGACTTCTGTGTTGTCAGTCTCGGCCTCCGGGAAATCCTTGCGTCTCTGGAGAGGAACAGTGCCAGCGGACTCGATGAGCCAGCTGGTGAAGGTCTTTCGCCCGAACTGCGTCGATTTAGCGGTGAGGCGTAACATGTTACGAATCTAACGGATGTGCCTCAGCGGACAAACGTTGAAACACTTGCTTGAGTTTACTCCTGCTGGAATTGAGGTGACTAGGATACTGAGCCAGACGGACAATGGTTGAGCAATAACGTTCGAGCGGAATTGAGGCAGACATACAGTGCATCGGTCAGAGAGTTGCTGTGGTTTGCACAGACAATGCTACACGGGGGTTGAGGCCTAGGTGCCTTGATAGCTGGGATGAGCATAATGACGCACCAAGGCTGGCCAGTCTTAGGTATATACTCGACGTTCTCGACAACTATCGTTCCGTAGAATATCTTGAGCACGAAATGAAAGAGAAGCCTGCTGAGGGCCTGAATGGGACTGTGAAATCACGATCAGAGGTACATACCGTATGAAAAAGTACGACCAAGGTGTTGGTGTCCCCTTGGGCATTATAGCACGCTGCGAGTCGTATTAGTCGTGTTAGTTCGTACCGCAAGTATTCAACTCGGACGGCTTGTTTACGTCAGCCAAATTTTGAGACTCCAAGTTAGTAGAGTAAGTTGGCGATATCTACGTCTACGTTGGATATCTGATCGAGCGCAGCAGTTGGGATGGAGGTTGCACTGGCAAAGATACGACCTCACACGTCTTCTTCCCTTCCACACCAAAAGACCCCCGCAAATCTCCTCCAAGCACTCGAGTCAACCTTTGTCGAGACCCACGCTGATCCAACGCCGACTGCATATTTTGCTGCGTTGATAACCACTCTCGATGGAACCTTGCAGAAGAAAGACACGTTTTTTGGCGATGGCGATGTGCTACCGGCAGTCCTCTACTTGCTTGCCTTGGTATCACCCTTCGTACCCCAGCCCGTGATCCAGTCAAATCTCAACACCCTTCTTTCGCTCACCGCACCGCTGTTTCCTTCTTTTTCTGCTCATGCACCCCCCCTAAGGTCACAGCTCACTCTATATAACTTCATCTTCCGTGCTCTCGACAAATCACAACTTGATACCCCAACCGTTCGCCAATCGTTTGCAACCGTCCTCCAGCTGTGCGTCGATCCACGGCCAAAAGTACGGAAGCGGGCTGCAGATCTGGTCAGCGATGTACTCTCGAACCCTCCGAGTCCGTTATTACGCCATCCATACTCTGAGCGCGTCGCCGAGTGGATGCAATCTTCTCTTCATCAAGCAAGCACAGGCGTTTTGCCGAAAACAAAGTCCTCGTCAAAGGAGTCAGCTACCGACTCAGCTATTCATCTTCTCGCATTGCTGCGCCCAATTCTACCCAATCTTCCTATCGATGTAAGCAATATCTTCCACTACTAGAATTAGCCCCTGACTGCACTGAAAGGCCATCCCGCCCATCACGAGTGTCCTTCTTACTTTGCCCAGACTCGGCAATCCTTATCTATCTCAATCCTCCTACTCGACCCTCTCCGAGCTTCTCACTGCCTCCATAGAATCAGGCACCCAGAGCAGTATTGACCAAATCCCCGCAGTTCTGAACGCCGTACTCTCATCTCCACCACCCAAGACGGATGTAACAGTTGCGCCATCATGGCTACAAGTTCTTGGGGCCGTCATGCTTGCCTATCACTCTTCCGACCCGGAAGCTTGTGCAAGGGAGTTTGCCAAAGTTTGGAAAACCGTTTGGTCATTCTTCGAGACGAACCAGGCGCAGACACGTAAAGCTGTCGCACAGTCACTCGAGGCACTCGCTCAATGCATTACATCGTCTATGGCACAGACAGCGGTCAAGGACTCATCAGATGGCAAATCTCCTGTGAGGACTGTGGTCGCGCAGATTACGAAAGCTTTGGATTCCCTGGCGTTTGCGCAAGCCATTCCAGAGCTGCTGCGAGTTGTTTCCTCGCTCATCGTGAGCCTCAATATGCGTGTCGACAAGGCAAAACCCATACTCGCAGCCGAGAGGTTGCTCTTGCCAGTCGTCCAAAAGATTGCTGATCTCCGGACGCAGAAGAATTTCGAGTACAAAGAGGCAGCAGATTCCACCATATCAACAGCAATGAGAGTTATGGGACCTGATGTCGTACTCCAGGCTGTGCCGCTAAACCTAGAGCCACAGGACCGGTTCGTGATCTAGCATATCATTATTAATGTTCTGAATTTCTTTTATAGGCAGGCAGGGCGAGAACCGCACGCTTTCTTGCTACCAATGCTTGCTCAACCCCATCCTTCCCCTTTGGGCCACTTCGTCTCCTATTTTGTTCCACTGAGCGAACGGATGTTCAATCTTCAGAACAAAGCAGAGGCTGAGGCCAGACAATCGGAGGCAAAAGTTTGGAATGTTCTCATTTCTCAAATCTGGGTGGGCTTTGCGGGATACTGTCACGCACCCTCGGACCTGAAAAGTGCAAGTACATGTTAACTCGCCTAACGGGCCCATCTGATACCCTGCAGGCACTCACGCCAGCTTTCTCGCAACTCTTGTCACAACTGCTTTACACTCAACCTACCCTTCGATTGCCTGTGCTCAGGGGTCTCAAGTCTTTGGTGGAATCCAATCTTATCCTATCCAAAGCTGACACCGATGAGAGCACTGGTACAGGAAGCAGTATCACGTCCAAAGAAGCAGGTGAGAACGTCTCGTTCTTGAAAACACAAGTGGAAAGCTGGTTTGCGGTGCTCTTCAACGTATTCGACAGTGTCGATCGGGATAGCAGGGGCACCGTTGGCGACGTCATCAGTGTTTGGGCAACCATCGCCGAACCCAAGGAAATCACGAAAGCCTATTCCAAGGTTACCGAGTTATTCCGCCAGAACCTTCAAAAACTCGCTACATCTCCAGACGTTCAACAGAGCGCAAGCGTGACGACGATGACACAGGACCTTCTCATCCTACTTTTACCTTTCCTAGAAACAAGGGAGATGAACTCCCTCGTCCAAAGCTGCATGACCAACGGAGTGTTGTGCTGCAAAGATAATGGTGTACAAAAGAGAGGTTACAAGATCCTCGCCAAGGTGTTAGGCAGCGGGAAAGTTGAATTCGATATCCTTGCAACTCTGCAGCAATTAGATGGGCTCACTGCGGGCCTTTCGCCTGCCGCTAAGAAGGACCGATTCGTGCTGTGGACCCATCTCATCCCGATGATACCATCTACATCATTGCATGTCATTCCTTCCTTGATCCCAGAGGCTGTGCTCGGGACAAAAGAACCCTCTGAAAAGGCCCGATCTGCTGCCTTTGACTTGATCGTGGTTATGGGTCGAAAAATGAGCGAAGGTGGTGTCGTCAGTCGGCAAATGGTGGATGGTATGGATGAAGATGGCGCTGGTGAAGGTGCGTACACTTGCCCGATGTCTTTCTTAATGCTCATACGAGTCTTTTCCAGCGGGTGCGAGCATCAACGAATTCATGACCATGGTCGCTGGTGGATTGGCTGGCGCAACCCCTCACATGATCAGTGCATCCGTGACCGCAATTTCGCGACTCGTCTTCGAATTTAAAGGTCTGGACACGACATGGGTCTTCCTATCGAACGCATTGTCTGACACACTTACGCAGATACCATCGACCCCCAGATGCAGACTGAAATTTTTACGACATTAGTAGTCTTCTTGTCTTCGTCAAATCGAGAGATCGTCAAGTCTACCCTTGGTTATGTCAAGCTCGCTATCCACACCCTCCCCGCTGACCTTCTGCGACCCCATCTGAGCATCTTAGTCCCTGCTCTTTTAACATGGTCACACGACCACAAGAATCACTTCAAGTTGAAAGTACGCCACATCTTTGAGCGGATGATACGGCGTTTCGGATGGGACGACGTTTATCAAGCCGCGGGCGAAGAGCAAGCCTCCAAAGTCCTCGTGAACATCAAGAAACGAAAAGAGAGAGCTAAAAGACGAAAAGCCCGTGAAGCGGACGAGGAGGAGGAAGAGGAGGTAAGCTACCTCCACGCGATGCTGCACGCATGTTTATCCGATTTTCTACAGGCGCCCTCTGGAAAAGGTGCTACAGGTGATGCGTTTGAGGATGTCCTGTACGGCAGCGAGAGCGAGATTGACGAAAGCGATGACGAACAAGAAACGACACGGGGGAATAATCCCAAACGCAAAGATCAACACGGGTTACGTATTCGCGTTGATGACGACGAGCCTATGGATCTTCTGCAGGGCGCTGCTTCACGCGTCACGAGTGCGTACTATGTCGTGTATTGTAAGGCTTTGCTGATCTAATCACATAGACTCGTCAACCGACCGTAGGCGGAAGCCTGGTCAGGATGCTAATCGCTTCAAGACTAATGAAACTGGGAAACTGGTTGTTCCCGTTGAAGACTCGGACTCAGATATCGAAGTCAGCGCACGCAAGGCTGCTAACGATGTAGCTGGCAGCGCGTACAAAGAAAGTATGACTTCTGTGGATGGTTTCACCCGGGGCCCCAACGGGCGCATAAAATTCAACAAGGATACCAAAAAGCGTCGAAGAGAGAACCAAGATGAGGATGGAGATGTCGAAATGGCTGACCCCGAGGCGCCGACCGAGGTCAAAAAGAGCAAGCGACGTTCAGAAGCCAAGTTCGGTCACGAGTTCAAGGCAAAGGTATGTGTTCTTCCTAACGACGTCGATATCTCGACGTCTTATACGACAATTATTCTCTAGAAAGCGGGAGGCGATGCCAAGAAAGGAGGACTTGATCCCTATGCATATATGCCTCTATCCCAGGCTGCGAAAAAGAAAGGTCGCGATCGGCTTGGAATTGCCGGGAAACGGTGATTCTTACATACTTAGTGCAGTCCTATGTTGCAAAAGGCTGTTAACCGTACAACGTTTGGTCGTGCGGTGTGCCAAAAAGCCCGTGACCCCACGATGTGGGTTGTCTCCAATCAGATATGACCGCGTCGTCACCCAGTATCTTTGCCACTACTGCTGCCAGCAGTTGGCCATCCATGGTATTGTCCCCCTCCATAACGTATTGCAGCAGACAGACTATCGGTGTCTGCCACGAAGTGGGGAGGGATGACAGTAATCTGCGGGTGATGCCACCGCCGGGTATGAATGGTGCACTCCACGAGTTGGCATCGGGATTGGTGGGTTGGGTTGATGGGAAGGAGTAGATAGGCACCGGTAAGTCAGCAAGGGCGGCAAGCGGACCTGCTATCAAAGGAGGTGACTGATGCGGTAAGATGTATGTTGTCGGGGTGCTTTGAGAGAGAGGTCAGGAGATAATACGTCATTTGCGGACCATGCACATACAGCATTTGCGTGTCGGTTCGGTGAGAGGTGTCTACTCCTCCTATAACGATCACTGCAGCTACACCAGAGCTGTGGATGAATTCCATTAAGGCGTCCGTGAACTGTTGCTTGAACAACTGACAAGGGTGATCGTGATGAACGAGGAAGGGTGTCGATCACATCGACTTACCTTGAGCACCGGTGAACGCTGCTGAATTATGGCAATGTTGCTGGTCGCATCACCGAACACTGATCAAGCGAACGCGTATCCAGAACTCGTCACGACGCGATCCCAAGATCAACCCGCACGAGACGTACATTCGATGGGGGTAGTCACACCAGGCGCACCGTCTTCGCGAGCACCAACGACGGGGATGAGGTACTTTGGATCGAATACGCCAACACGATCGAGCTTGAGTGACGCAATGAGCAGATCAGCCGCTAATTGTGCGACATTTGCTACAGAGACTATGGGCTGTACGGAATGATGAAACCTGTAGTTTCGTGACATATGTTATCCCCACTCACCACGACGAGCACCTTTCCCGAGAGTTTGTACTCAGTAAGAGGTCGATAGAAGGCCATAGCTTGAGGGTGCCAGTGACCAGATACTAACAGCACAGTCTATGAAATCCCACAGGCATGACATTTCAATATAGGACATCGCTGATATCCCTTGCCATGGTCTCTGGTAGTATATCGGATAGTACACCCGCCTGTCACGCGGGAGAGCGGGGTTCGACTCCCCGCCAGAGAGTGCTTTTTGCGCTTCGCGTTTGCGTTTTTTTTTTAACTTCTAGCAGCAGAACACCATAAACGTCGGAACGGACATCCAGTGAAACCAATATGCCATCTATTGTGATCGTCTCGCATGTAACATGCCAGGGATGTAAATCCGTATCACTGCTTCAACTTCTCTACCATCTCCGGTACAACTTCAAAGAGGTCTGCTACCAATCCAACATCAGCCACCTGGAAGATTGGGGCGTCGGGGTCCTTGGCAATGTCAGAACTTGATAAACAAAGGAGACACAAAACGACAGTACCTTATTGACCGCAACGATGAGCTTGGAATCCTTCATGCCCGCAAGATGCTGAATCGCCCCTGATATCCCGAAAGCCATGTACAACTCTGGAGCAACGACTTTGCCCGTTTGTCCCACTTGCAATGAGTTATCTGCATAACCGGCGTCGACGGCTGCTCGTGAAGCACCAACCGCTGCCCCAAGTGCATCAGCGAGTGGGTAGAGAGTAGCCTGGAAGGTTTCTGCATTCTTGAGAGCCCGTCCACCAGATACAACTCGACTGGCAACCCCCAAATCGGGTCGATCCGATTTGCTTATGGAGGTGGATACATGGCTCGAGGGTGAATCAGAAACTTGGACGGGATCCAGAGTTTGAACCTCAGCTTCCGCTTCACCTGGTGAAGCAGCGGAGAAGGCGGTCGATCGCACGGTGAAGAACTTGACGGGTATCGATCCCGATGCTCGAACCGTTGAAATTGCGTTGCCTGCGTAGATTGGGCGGGTGAATGTCGTGCTGTCGGAAGAGATATCGTGCTCGACCGACGTGATGTCAGACACGGCCGGAACATCGAGTTTTGCGGCCACTCGAGGAAGTATGGATTTCGCAGATGACGAGTGGGCAGAGACAACGTGGGTGAACGAGGAGCCGTCAGAGAGTAATTTCTCCAAGAGTGGGGCAACAACCTCCGGCAATGAAGTGGAATATTGAGGAGACACGGAGTGCAATAAAGTATCCAATCCTTGTATCCTGTGACATGCGGGTTAGCAGGCGTTAGGAGACCCAGTGGCAAAGACTTACTTCTTTGCCTTGTCTAGAACTTTTGGTACTTGGTCCGGAGCACCTGCAACGAGACCGGTGACCTTGCCGCCGAGCTTCGTAGCGGCTGTCAGCGCGGACAGAGATGCCGAGTCGAGTTCACCATCACGATGTTCCAAGAATACCAGGGCGTGAGGAGACCTAGCTGTCGCGTAGGTTCTAACGAACGCTCTGCTTAACGTCGATGTACTGCTACGGAGCATGATGGGTGACGACGAGAGAAAGAGAGCTGCCAAGGTAGATCCGTGTAGACTACATTCACAAATCTCTTTGCAGTTCCGACTCCGCCCAAGACTTCGGTATTCAACTTGCACTCGATCTACTAGCACAAATTCATTGACAGGCACTCCAGATTAGAGCCTGGCGAGAAGAAGCGTTTCAGCTGGGGGAATACGACGATATAGTGTTACTATTGAATCATTTTGCTACCCTCCAACGCAACAAAGTTCAAGTTGTCTTACTAGTCGGCATATCTTCAAACAAATGAGTGAAACGTCTGACTTTAGACGAGTCTGTAAATCTGACCAGATGACGGTCAGCCGAATATCAGTGCATGTGATTCGTTTCGGCCACCCATCACCGGATGCGGAGGAGTTGCGGACGACACGCCAGCCTGGGGCAAGTGGGGTGATGCGGAGGAATTCTTGCCACGGACCATCGCGCACTCCCAATTCTTCCGCCATCACAAATGTCCTTGCAAGGATTGATATCTGGTTCCGAGTGTGCGGTTCCTTCGAACCCATTGCAACAAGTCCTCAAGCACACCGAAGGTGACAGGAGTTTGCAACAGGTACGCATACGGCTCTCAGCACCGACATCTGAGGAGGGGATCTGATGGATGTGATTCAGGACAGGCTTGCGGGCTCTTCATCGTCTCGAGTGCGTTGGTTGACTTCTCTATCGTCCTATCGTTACTGAGGTCCACGTAGCTGCAACACCTCCCTGGGAGTGCTCCAACTCAGGCCGCAGAACAAGATGTAGCGATGGCAAGACAGTTTTTCGGACAATCGCAAGGGTCATCGACCCCTCCTATCTCCATGTTGCCTCCAGGGATCCAGCCCCAGATGTCTCGCGTGCCCGAGGGAAGCGCAAGGCTTGATCTCAACCAAGCCTGGGGAAGAGGAATGCTGCAACAACCGATTCTCCACGAAAACGGGTTACACGGCGCATGGGCATCAGAGTTCGGTGGCACAATGAGCCAAGTTGTCCCGGGACCTTCAACCCAACAACCGGTCCAACAGATCTCAGATGGTGAGTCGTCCCCACATTCGGACCCTCTCTTGAAGCTGATTCCACAAGCTCAACGCTCCTATACGGGTGCCAATGGTTTATACAATCATTCCATGCCTCTCGGTATGTATGGAGCGGGATTGGCCGGTCCTTCTGTGTTCCAGAGCTTCAGTCCCCCTCCCACTTTGATGTCATCCGACAAAGGAAAAGGCAAAGCTCAAGATGCAGACTTTGATGCTGCATTTGCTCGAGCCATTGCCTCCCTCAGGGTCACCGATGCCGAAAGCTCTGCGAGGATTGTGGAAGTAGATGATGCTTCTGCTGCTGAGTTGGCCTCGCAGGAAGTGAAAACCGGCTCAGAGTTCTCCGAGTTGGTCCATTTTTCTTCCAGCTATGCTTTGTCTTACATTTTGCGCTAGGGTTTGGAAACATTTACA
This sequence comes from Chalciporus aff. trinitensis, assembly GCA_038089015.1. Lineage (NCBI taxonomy): Eukaryota > Fungi > Basidiomycota > Agaricomycetes > Boletales > Boletaceae > Chalciporus > Chalciporus aff. trinitensis. The sequence continues at coordinate 37,880 of JBBPJZ010000094.1, forward strand.
GGAGTCCGACGCACCGCCGGCGGTGGAGGAGATGGCAAAGTGGGAATCGGAATTCAATCAGCTCATGACAGCCCAGCGCGAAGAACTGGAAGAAGACTATAGTGGGGCAATGCAAGACGCATGGGAGAATGGCTTGGGTCAATTCAG
>JBBPJZ010000095.1:0-37977 GCA_038089015.1 Chalciporus aff. trinitensis
CTTGGACAATTGGGAGGGCGTACGAATGAGAATGGAGAATACGTTTGGTAGTTTGTTCGGTGTGAACAACAGTGGTGTTGCTCCACCCTCTACATGACCTGCGTCAGACATATCGTTTATGTATACCCTCATCCCCCAGCACCAGTTCGTATAACCATAAAGCCAGTGATACACAATACAAACGAGATAATTCACCGCTTCACTCGAAGCTTGGTTTTTTTCCGTGGTGGTTGCTCGACCTCTTCCTCACTTTCACTCTCTGATTCGACAGTGCCATCATCATCGTCCCAATCGCTGATTTCTTCCTCGTCATCCCATTCACCATCGTCCTCCCCTTCCCCCTCATCACCATCCCCTTCACTCTCGGGATCTTTTTCTGACAAGGGGCCGGATCCTTTTTGGTTTGCCTCCTTTTTCCGCCGTACATTCTCTTCTTGTTCCTCTCTTCTTTGCTGTCTTAGCTTTGCTTTGGCTGCATGGGAGGCTTTCAGCGCAGCAGCCTCTGATTTTGATTTTTTGACTACAATCGGCGTTAGCAATCGATCCAACGTTCAACCGAACTTCACCCACCGAACTCATGGAACATGACTGTGCCCTCGTGTCCAGGAGCGCCTTCCGTGATTTTAATAAGCCTCAACTCCATCCTCGGCCCAACCTCATCCAATTTAATCGCCTTCTTTTGCCCCTTTTTATTATTCCTCCCCACATAATCATCCACCAACGAAATCGCATCCGCATCGTCCCCTGCCACGCTCGATGCAGATGATGCCGCCGATTCATACCCACCTTCACTCCCAGGTCCCGGTTCGCCTCGCTTTCGTAACAAGAAATCGGCCACGTCTTTTTCGTTCCCGAGATCGAGTACGCCTGTTATGGACGTTGATTTTTTAGCGCCTTCGAGGACCCGACGGACGCGTTTGGAAACGCCATAGGGTTTGACGGTGATGATGTAGTGTCTGAAATCGATCGTTCCTCGTTCAGCATTGTAAGCTATGAGGACGACACGACGTGCTGCCGAAAGCGACATGGCGTTAGGTGAGAGTGGGGGAAACATAGATTGGAATGCTTTCATGAGGAGAGGTAGATGTGGGGGTGTGGTCGGGGAAGGTGGCGGAAAGGAGGCTAAGACGAGCTGTGAGACCGAGGTGGTTAGAGACTACATAAAATAATCCGGAGGAAATGGCGCAACGAACCAATGGTGCAGTCAAATACGCCATACCTCGACTGCGTGATGAGCGCGAGGTCTTTAATAAGTCTTTCATCAAGCTATACCGCTCAATGCGGAAGCTGAAAGTTGGTCCTATGGGTAACCGGACTATTCGGAAGGATGGGGCAAGGTCGGTAAGCGTGAGGGCCATGAGATGTGACACATGGAGTGCTGGTGCCATCGTTAGGAAATCTTTAAGTTTATTGCGTTTGCGCTCCTAATAGCCCACATAATACATCGTGATTTCACGGGAAATCACGAAGAAAACAGCGCGCACCTTCAGCCGGGTTGCAGTATTGGGTTCCATAACTTTTCGTAGATCGCGGACCAGTTGTGCAAGCGAAGAGCCGACTTGGCCATGTTTGATGATGAAGGACTTGGGGGAATTTTCATCTGCCTTAGCAGCATTCGCGCCTGCACCCTTGAGATGCGTTCGATTCTTACGCCTACGTCCCATCCTAAACCATACGCGACGTAGAAATTTCAGTATCGATTGCCTTTTCGGGAGGCTCGCAATCAAGCGTTGTTTGGTGTTGTTGTCCGGCAGCCTCAGAATTCAACAACTGCAAACACCACCTATGCCACCAGATGATGCACAACGGTACGAAGGGAACGAATAATTTCGATTACAAGGGATATAGGCCAAAGGCTACTTAATCATTCTACACCAAAGAAGAAAATGGAAACATGAGTCCGAGCCACTAGGTCCCAGAGTCACGAATCACGATGAGGGATACAGCATACGGAAGACCAAAGCTACATGGGGGATAGACAAACGAAGCCACAAAAAATGGAGTATAGGTGAGTGCAGGTTATTCGCGAAAGGATCAAGCCAGATAAGGACACATGCAGCAGGCGAAATGAGGGAACGATTATGCTATAAGTCAGCCTTTCCTAAGAATGGAAGAAACTAGCAGGGAATGGAGGAGATTAGAACTCAAGGAACTGATAGGTAGAAGGATCGAATCTTTGACGGACGGCAGGAGGGCTTTCTTCCATGAGGAGCCCAGGCATGTCGTCCAATGGTGGAAGGGGTAGGTGAAGGAAGTGACGCGTGTCGTCAAGCGAAGTGGTATGGGGAATGATCGGAGCCTGACGCAAAATTTATTCGTCAATTAATTGCTGTAAGGTGCAGAAACAACATACCTTGATTTCGCAGCGCTCCAGCGCGTCCCAGTCTACGCCACGGAACCATGGATGATCCAGGACATCCTGTGGGCCACCAATCATATTTCCGAGACGCTTGGTACGATCTGGATGCAAGAAAGCCCTGATGAGCTCTTTGGAAAGCCTGTCCATGGTGCGTGGCCAGTGGATTTCGCATCGCAAAATCTTTTCGTAGATGCCGTACGCGGTCTCGTGGAAGAATGGAGGGTACCCGACGAGCATCTCGTAACAGAGAATCCCGCAGGCCCACCAGTCTGCAGCTTTTCCATGGCCCTCGGACTGGATGATCTCTGGTGCAAGGTACTCTGGTGTACCGCAGAGCGTCCAAGTACGGTCATCGACGATCTTGGCGAACCCAAAATCTGTCAAACGAAGGTAGCCGCGGGAGTCTAGAAGAAGGTTTTCGGGTTTTAGATCACGGTATATGATGTTGAAGGAATGTAAGTATTTCAGTGCGAGAATGATGTTAGCGAGATAGAACCGAGTGACGTCAGGGGTGAACTTCTGCGCTCTGCGAAGGTGAGTGAACAGTTCACCACCAGGCACGTATGACATGAGCATGTAAATGTTCACGCTGTCCTGGAAGGTCGCGAAGAGATCGACGATAAAAGGATGCCGAACGCGCGAAAGTATGTATCGCTCAGCATTGACATGCTCCACTTGACGTAAGCGAACGATTTCGACTTTACGGAGGACCTTCATGGCGAAGATGTTTTGGGTACCGGGGGTCGCGGTCTTGAGGCGAACCAAGAGGACCCGTCCAAAGGTTCCCGTGCCTACATTATAATAAGCAATGCGAACACCAAGATACAACGGCAAAATTTTACCCAAAGCTCCTCTGACTTCAAAATCGGTCAATTTGAGCACACCTGGTTTTTCCATATGCACCTCTTCATTTTCGAGTGAACGGGCAGGTGCAGGAGGTGGGGTGAGGGGTACATGGGCATGTGGGTCGATGGGGTGCCAGTGGGGCTGGGGCGCCTGCAAGGGGGGCATTGAGTGTGGTTGTAACTGAGCTTCCTGGGTTAACGGTTTCTCTGGATACGGAGACTGTTCCCGAGGTATCACTTTGGGGCCAATGCGACCACTATCCATGCCATCCTCACTGTGACCAGGGGACACTGGAGGCGTCATCGGAACCTCGTATACCATAGGTACAGACTGGCGACGGAATGGTAGCATCTCCGAGGGTATCGATGAGGTCGACTGGGGTGTGGGCGCGTGAAAATGATCCATGGTGATATAAGAATTGATTTGGTTTTAGAGGATACAAGAAGTTGGGGATGACGTCGAGGTGACGCTCGACGGGACGAGGAAAAAGAGGAAAAGAGAGGATACAGGAGTGGTAGAGAGTTGGTCGGGAAGGATTGGTGGATTCGAGACGCTATTAAAGACAGCTGGGGAATACCTAAGATGGCTGTCAATAATTAGGGGACAGACGATGACAATTAATACCCACAGATATGGGCTAATTCGAGGAGGATAAGGAAGTATTGGTGAAAAGGTGAGATGGAGAGGATATGGGGAGAGTGTGAGCTGGGGTTCTCTTGAAGTACAGACTGCTCTGCTCTACTCTGCCGACACGGTTGCTTGAGAAGCGAGCTCGAACTGGAATAGACAACCACGTGCATGACAACTTGATATCAATTCTAATTTCTCTCAATGAGCCTTCTTTAGCGCCGACGGACCCTGACTGTGGGTGTGGGTATACATATCTTCCAATTAATCTTCTTCGCCTCGCCACTGGATGGCCCACACTGACACATCCTGGCGTTTGCACTCACCTTCAAAAAATCCACTCAGAACACTCGCTGTCACCACAATGGACCTCGGAAGACGATAGCCCGGATGCAGTTCAGCTGCACAAAGCTTGTGATGCGGGGTGAACATATGCCCTTATGTGGCAAAGCACGTCAGAAAACGTCAACAGTTCAGGATCAATTATCAGGATGAAGCTAAGCTACTCCGATCTGTGTCCGCTCAACCCAAACTTTGACCTCCTGCATATGTCTGGCCCAAACATACAAGAACTAACATTCGAACAGATTTAACGACAGTCACCGTTAGATTGAATGTTCGATCCAAGGTGTGCCCCACTGGAGCCAGGACATGCTTGTGTAGCTTTGGTTTGTACTCAGGGGTAATTTACATAAGCAATAATACGCCACCTTAGTACTCGTCACTGTCCACTACTACACCATGTCTCGCACGACCAACAGCGGAGGATGGCTCAAAGGTACTACTGTACGGAAGGGCGGTAGCACTGCCACAAATGCTCATTCTACCCGATCAAATACGCCTCAGGTCCAGAGCACCTCTACGACCATCTTTGGTGGTGGTGTCAAGGATGCATCCGGTAGAACTGCAGAGTACTTCGTGAGTTCCGCTTGCCTTCCCTACGCACGGGTAGGTTTACTGAGATTGGCAACACGGATAGTCCATGGACGATCAATGTCCAGTCTGCAAGTCGGATCGATATCTCAACCCAAAGCTTCGACTGCTCGTAAGCTCATGTTATCACAAAATGTATTACCGCTCCGTAGTGTCCTTCCACCACCACTCAATGACAATATACATTCAGGTGTGAATCATGCATCGACCGATTGTTCACACTCGGACCTGCACCGTGCCCTATCTGCCAAAAAATTCTCCGGAAACTCGCGTTTGTACCCCAAACGTTTGAGGACCTCACAGTAGAGAAGGAAGTTGCGGTTCGGAGGCGTATAGCCAAGGAGTATGACCTTATACTTCTTCGGCTCGCTCGTAGGTGATTCTGACAATGGTATCATGCAGCTTCAACAAGCGTCGGGAAGATTTCCCTGATCTTCGACTCTACAACGACTACCTTGAAGAAGTCGAAGACATTAGTAAGCACGCATACCTAACTGGCTGCCGAGTCCCCTCTAACCCTCAATCAAAGCATTCAACCTTATCAACGACATTGACATTCCGGAGACCGAGGCCCGAATCGAAAGATATCGCAAAGATAATGCACCCCTAATCGAACTTAACTTACGAAGAGAGGAACAATACGCACAGGCACTCAAAGAACAAGAAGAACAGGATCGGTTGGAAAGAGAGCAGCGCGCCTTAGAAGCGCGAAAGGAAGAAGAAATGGAACGCGAGGAGAAGGAGAAAGACCGGCGAGAGGTAATCGATCGACTCGAGACAAGCACCAAGGACGCTGCCAAAGTCATTGCCAAATCTCGCGCCGAGGCGAGCAAGCGCTTGGCCGCTCGATCTGCCGCCAGCACAATGGCGAAAAGCAGTGCCCAGCTCTTGCGTTCGCGTGCAGTCCAAAGTACCGCCGTTCCCGATGTGCCACACGTCCCCTTACAGGACAACTGGTATGCGTATGAAGACATGTACACCTTGCGGGATAACTACGACGATGTTTACAGCGAGGCGGTCAGGGAGGACCAAGAAGGAATTATGAGGGCAGGAGGTTACCAAGTACATGAGGCTTGGGAGAGGGCTGTGAGGTCGGCTGTGACCGCGCTATTTCTGCCTCCACTCTCGGGAGTTCGAGGCGTTCAGTCGGAGAACCCACCTCCGAGTATTAGAACTTCCACTTAATGATAGACTGATGATTAATACTATCCAGCGTGTGATACATGCTTTGATGGGGAATTATACCAAAATGTCCACGATAAACAAGGCAATAAAGCCTGAAAATGTTTCGAAAGATCAACATACGATCTCACTATAAACAACTTTGCGTTGGTTCTGCTCTTCGTCCGACAATGGTGCATTCATGGTGAAGTAAAGGAGTTGGTAATGAGAGTGCTTCCTGAAATGAATTCAGGTTCATTGTGGCCTGAAGTAAACAAAATGTACTGACTTGTGTTTTGGGGCTATCCTAAACGCCTTGATAACCGTCTCAACCTGCAGGGTGGCTTGAGGGGGCAGAGAGGGTTCTGCACTTTCCGTGGCCTTCCCTCGCTTAGTCTCTACGCAAATTACATCGTCACCAGCATCCTGCTCCTGACGAGGTCGCTTGTTAGAAACAGGGGACTTGGATGATTCGCGACGTTTGCTTTTCCCAAGTATGCCAGACCCGGAGGAAGAGTTCCACTCTACACTCCCTGGTCCAGCCAGAGCAACCGCTCGGAGGTCTTCCTTGACTTTGCTATGTCGGTACTCATTAGTCAAGTGCCCTCTTCACCGGCAATTTGTTACAAAGTTACCTCGATGGATCAAAGATGAGCAAGTTTACATCGCTATTCTTCGTAATCTCAAATCCCACGATCGTGACAGAATGACCTTCAAACTGCATTATGATGGGCATTTTCTTGGTTGCCACCACAGGCGACACGGAACGAAGCGCAGTGTTGACGTCCCCTTTGGGTTTTACTTCTTCATCGAAGTAGCTCACAACCCAGGATGTCACAGCATCAAATCCTATGAGACAATATAAGCAAAATAACTCGGCATATATATTAAACCAACCTTTCGGAGATTTTTGGATATCAAAGTCCAAGAGCGTACACCTGAAATTAATGTGTGAGTTCTTCCACAGGATGCTATCGGGATCCTAGCGCATACGGAATTCTACGAAAAGTGAAGGCGACGTAAAGTTCTGAAGCGGTTGGTCAGTGGTCGATTGTCGGCTTCTCTTTGACAAGCATTACCTCCAGTACCAAGTCGTGTCCGTGTACCCACCAATTCGTGGGCTAGTTCATCCGCACCGACGGGGTCATAACCTGTAAACCACGTTATTTCGAGTGGTTTCACGCTGCAAGTTAGCAGTACCTTTCTTCCAAGCGTCTTCTATCCATTGCTGCAAGTTGCGCACGCTTGGCGGTGTCGGGTCCCCGAGATGAGATGAATAAATGGCTTGGATTTGCTGGTCCATAAGGGCGGAACATGCCATCAAGAAGTTGCGGTATCTACATCACAACACCCGGTGAGTTCAGTTCACAATTTCCGAAGTCAGAGAAGCCCACGCGCAGCCCCAGTTAACGTCAAAGCCTTCACGGGCAATGTGAGTCGTCCTTTCGTAGCACAAGACAGCCCGTTTGGTGGCACCTTTCACATGGGATCTCTTTAATGCATCCTTCAGAATTGGGAGTAGTCCTGACAAGTCAGTCCGGTTTGAGGACCTCTTAATAATAACCACGAGAGGACTTACCGGGTGTGTGATTCTTTGGAGGTTCACTTGCTTGAGCAGGATACCAGAAGATGTCCTCTTCCTCTTCCTTCCTTATCGTTAGCACCTTCTTGATAGCCGCCCCGACAGACTTCTTTGGAGGGTTACTTGACGAAGTGGGATTCGGTCGTCCGCGCGTGGACCTCGTGCCTGAATGATACATTCAGCCCATACATGACAAATGACTCTGAAAGACGCACTGGCTGATGGACCATCTGCGTAGTGTTCATTGTAATGATGCTGGCGCTGCTCTAAAGAGAGGCCATCGAACTTGAAGCTGCATAGCTGACAGACATCGTTGTTTACAGAACGCCTTGTAGTGGTCAGAAATAATGATAAGCAGAGGAGAGACATGAATTTGTTACTTTATAATTGAAGGTCTCTCTATGATCTGTACCTCGTCGTCTGACATCCGCGTTTCTCCAAGTCCGACTTCGCTGTCTGATGCTACCCGTCGGTGGCGGTGCAAATCCATGAATATATACTGTCTTACGTAAGCGAATACGCTAGCTTTGGACGCGCGTTCATATACTTGGAGGACTACTACCATTTAATCTGTACAAGTACCACCACCTCAAGTTATGTCCAGGTCTTACGATCGCGGTATATATCCTTTATATCTCCATGTAACAGCGCTGATATCGTGTTTAGCACTCACCGTCTTCTCGCCCGACGGTCACTTGTTCCAGGTATATTCAGACGCGTCATACCGATCCTCGATCTGACCGTGCATCTGTAGGTCGAGTATGCACTTGAAGCTGTTAGAAAGGGGACGTGTGCTGTAATCATGTCTCGCTCATATCCCTCTCACTGCATCTCACCCTCGAGTCTAGGTTGGAGTGCGAGGCAACGATGTCGTCGTACTCGGTGTCGAGAAGAAATCCGTGTTGCAACTACAAGATCCCCGGACTGTCCGCAAGGTTGTGATGCTCGACGATCACATCTGCTTGGCATTTGCTGGTGTTTCATGCATGCCCTTTCGTATTGATCACCTCAAGCTGACATCCTGCCAGGTCTGACTGCTGACGGCCGTATCCTCATCGACAAAGCACGGATAGAATGCCAAAGCCATCGGTTGACAGTAGAGGACCCAGTCACCGTGGAATATATCACAAGACACATCGCGGGTATTCAACAGGTTGGTATTGCCGTAGAAATCCCATTGGACTCTTGGTTCAATTCCTAACTTGAACTGCTAGAAATACACGCAATCGGGTGGTGTCCGTCCCTTTGGTATCTCAACACTCATTGTCGGCTTTGACCCCAACGACACTAGACCAAGACTGTATCAAACGGAGCCAAGTGGTATCTATAGCGCATGGAAGGCAAGTAGTTGGCCCATTTCCCTCATAGAATACTCTTCATATTTTACTTCAGGCGAATGCTATCGGTCGCTCCTCCAAAACAGTGCGCGAATTCTTGGAGAAGAACTACAAGGAGGATATGACACGTGAAGAGAGCATTAAGCTGACGATCAAGAGCCTTCTCGAGGTTGTACAGACGGGAGCAAAGAATATTGAGATCAGTGTGATGGAAAGTTACGGAAAGATCACTGTAAGCCTTTCTCCCGTCCCTCCCACACACACACTTCCGAGACTGAACAACTTTTAGAACTTGGAACTCTCAGAAATCGAAGCGATAGTGACTGAGATTGAGCGGGAGAAGGAAGCCGGTAAGTTGACTGTTAATGTACTTTTTGCGATTTGCTGACCAAGGTTCAGAGGCGGAGCGGAAGCGTTCGCGGTTGGCAGCAACAGCTGCTGGTCAGGCTGCGATGGCGTCGAGGGCTGATGCTGGCCAACCTTCAGGGCAGTGAATATGAGACCCTTGTATCAATAATTTGAAAATATTCACTCTATGAGTTCCGCGATTGTAAGATGTTATGCTAGTCGATGGGCATATGCTATTACCAGAAGTACTTGATGGTTGTTTGTCAAAAGCCTTAGAAATAAACAAACGATACACGTATACATCCACGCGTCCGGGCATAGCCACTACTTACACTACTAAGTACCGCGTTCGAGGGTCAGACTGACCGACCATCCACATCAGCTATGCACTCCTCGTATCTTGGAGAGACACCAAGAATTGCACAAAAGCATGTCCTACTTTCAGAGATACTCACCGTGACGTCAGTCATGCGCAAGAACTCGCGGTGGGCCTCGGCTGCTCATACGCTCAACGCTCGCGATTCTGCACTTGCAAGGGACCTCGGTCTGCGGAGAACAGGTCCAGGAGAAAGCAACCAGCGTTCCGGAAAACACTCCCAGGAAGCAGATCTCATGGCTGGCTTCCAAGATCTCAGGCGGACAGTTCGGGGCACAGAAGGTGAATCCCCAATCAAGCGAATGTGTCGCCTTGTTGACGATGTTTTAGATATCCAGAGTATACCCCTGCCTGTACTTCTCGGTCCCTTCTTCGCGCTCATCCGATCTCCAATCTCAACGGGCCCCATTACATCCGCGGCTCTCTCTGCTCTTCACAGTTTCTTCGTATGTCGATTGATTTCAGCCCACTCCGTCGACCTGGAAATCGCATTGGTCGAACTGAGCAGCACGGTATCGCATTGTAAATTCGAAGCCAGTGACTCTTCTGGTGACGAAGTTGTTCTGCTCAAAATTATGGACGTCATCCATGATTGTATGGTCGGCAGCAGCGTCGGAGCATTCCTAGGCGACGTGGAGATCTGCGAAATGCTGGAAACTGTTCTGACGACATGTTGTCAGATGAGACTAAGTGGTTCGTGACGTTCTTTGTCCATGATGTCGCGTTTCTCTAATGAACAGAACAAAGAGGTCTTGCGGAGGTCGGCTGAGTCAACAATGCTCTCGATAGTGCGAACGATATTTGGACGGCTGTACAATTTTGATCCTGCGGAGGAGGAAGCCAAGCTTCAAATTAACGAAGAGGAATCACAACACACCGAGCTTAGCATGTCCGTTTCGACGACTGTCGCCTCACAACCGCAGAGCGAACCAATCGAATACGAGGCTTCTCCAGATATACAGAAAGAAGAGGTGATTCCTGCAGGTTCTGAGGCGCTCCCTCAAATCCCGGCAGATTCACAGCTCAAACCTGTGAGTGAAGAGAGCCCGTCGTTTATCGTATCTAGACCTTGTGGGTTCTATTCTATGTTGCTAGGCACACTCATAGATTCCATTTGACAGATGGGCTTCCCGCTCTCTTAGAGCTACTTCGTGTGCTTGTCAATATTCTGGATCCGAATGACCAGATCCACACCGATTCGACACGGCTGACTGCCCTCAGTATCCTGAATGGTACTATCGAAACGTGCGGCACCAAGATCGGCCAATACCCGTCACTCGCGGTCTTGATTCTAGACCACGGGTGTAAATACCTCTTCCAGCTTGCACGTTCCGACAACCCTGCTGTACTGCAATCGGCTCTGCGAACAATCTCTTCACTATTCGAGACGATGCGGCCACACCTGAAACTACAGCAGGAACTTTATATAGCGTTTAGCATCGATCGTTTGGCAGCTCCTCCACTTCTAAGGCCCACGACGAAGAAGCCCCCGACGAGCTCACCGCGTCCTGGTACACCCGCTTCCTCGACTCCGACGCTCGGGCCAGTTGACACTGAGCTAGAGCTAGAGAAAAGTCCTGTGCCTTCCCGCCCTCCCGTGCAGCCAGCTCGTGGAGACACCCGCGACTCGATCTTGGAAACATTGAGCCAGATATCCCGACATCCGAGCTTCATGGTTGATCTGTACACGAATTACGATTGTGACAGCAATTGCGAGAATCTCTTCGAACGGTTGATCGAGTTCTTGACCAAGGTTAGTTTGCGTTAACTCTTGTTGGACCGTGGCTTTATCGCTTCTTCTTTGCAGGGGGTCTACCCATGGCAATACTCTTCTGCAACGGATGTACAGCAACTGCACTCACAGTATCTTTGCTTGGATATGTTACTGGCATTCGTGAATGACATGGCAGCTCGCGCACAGGGGGTGGGTGTGTTGTTGTTTTATCGTGCATATACTGAACAGCGCGTATGCAGCGGAGTGAAGCTTGGAATCCAGTATGTTTCATTAGCTCTAAGCGGTGTTATGCGCATTCAAGCTCCCTTGCAGGATTTCTTATCACCAGGGGAACTCATGCAAAACAAGTCTCGGAAGAAGCTCGTGTTAACGGGAGCAGCTCGTTTCAATTCCAAACCGAAACTTGGTCTCGCATTCTTGGAAGAGAACAAACTCATATACTCTGACCTCTCTCCAGAGGTATCGCGGACCAAGAGTTTGGCGATGTTTCTCAAGAGCTGCACTCGTTTGGACAAACGGTTACTCGGGGACTATTTATCTAAAGCCGACAATCTAGATCTGTTAAAGGAGTTTATGAATCTGTTTGATTTCAAAAACGTGAGTGAAATTCCTTTTGATAAGGGAGGTTAGCTCAGGCATAAACCACAGAAACCGGTGGTTGATGCTATGCGAGAAATGCTTGAAACACTCAGACTTCCTGGAGAGGCTCAGCAAATCGATCGTATAGCGGAGACATTTGCGGCGGCTTATTTTGCAGCCAAGCCTGGTATGTCGGATGTTCTTCATATTGCTTGGTGGCTAACGTTCCAGGGTCATTCCAGCGGAAATCAAGACACAGGACGCTGTCTATGTGCTGGCGTTTTCCATTATCATGCTCAATACGGACCTCCACAACTCGCAGATTCGGGTGAGCTTGGTTGGTCTTGTCTTTGCTCTTGATAACCCATTGTATGTAGAAACGAATGACAATAGAGGACTACCAGCGGAATTTAAGAGGACAGAATGGTGGAGAAGACTTCTCACCCGAGTTCCTGGTGAGGGTTGGCAAGCGTTCCCTTTACTCTGACCGACCTTCTCCAGCAAAGCATTTATGACTCCATACGCAAACATGAAATTATCATGCCAGAGGAGCATACCGGCCAGCTCGGGTTTGAGTACGCATGGAAAGAGCTGCTCACTCGTTCACGTCAATCAGGTCCGTGTCTAGTCCCTCTTTGAATGGTTTAAGAGTAATGTTATCTTTCAGGGCGCTTCATGATGTGCAACTCCGGTCTCTTCGATCTTGACATGTTCAGGACCGTCTGGAAGTCTGTGATATCTGCCATCGCACATGCCTTCATCACATTTGATGACGAGTATGTGATCGAGCGTGCAATATCTGGCTTCCGTCAATGTGCCACGTTGGCAGGGCACTTCAATTTGCCAGACGTCTTTGATTTCGTCGTCGTCTCGCTCTCACAAGCCACGAGCCTTTTGTCAGAAAACCTTCCTGCTCACGTCCCCAACTACCCGGTGGTCGAAGTAGAGGGACAGTCTGTCACGGTCTCCTCGCTTTCTGTCAAGTTTGGTACGAATTTCAAAGGACAGTTGGCCGCGGTGGTATTGTTCAACATCGTCAACGGAAATGGCAACGCACTTCGTGAAGGCTGGACGCAAGTAAGACGTATGCTCTCAGCACCACCAACCAGGACTGACTTTCGTGTTAGATTTTCGAAATGTTCGAGAATCTCTTCATGCATTCCTTGCTTCCCACAAGGATGTTGCAGATGGAGGACTTCCTCGGCGGCGTCACGATGATACCACTTCGAGGTGCTCAGCCTTCGCGGCCAGCTCCAAGGAGCGACGGTGGCGGTCTTCTATCAGCATTATCATCCTACCTCATGACACCTTACAGCGCAAGCTCCGACAATCTTGTACCCGAGGCCACGGATCAAGAGATCGAAAATACATTATGCACGATTGATTGCATCGCCTCTTGCCGCCTGGACGAGCTTTACGGGCAGATTATGTGAGTGCTGGTTGCTTGTGGACGACATGGTTCCCTCCGTATTGACCGTGTTTCAGGCAACTGGAGTCGGAAGCCCTGGTGGCCGCCATCAGAGCGCTCGAGGCGCTAGCACACGAGAGAACGATTGCAAGGCTGAAACAGGAGTCGGACGACGTTGCCAGTCCGTATAATGGCGCAATTGATGGGATTTACGTCCTGCCCTACGACCCTGCTGCCGTTTTCCTGCTGGAAGCGATGGTCAGCATTGCATGCCATACTACGCAGTGTATTGAGGAGCTATGGTGATTCCCCTTCCTTTTATACGTGCGTCTGGGACTGAAATATGTGCTCTCTAGGCCAGTTATCTTCGAACACTTGTCAGCATTGTTGTCGTCTTCAACTCACTATAGTGTGCTACTGATTGAGCGAGCCGTCGTTGCACTTTTACGCCTCGCGTTAATTCTGGCTCAGAAGGTGAGTGAATGTCTCTATGCCTTTTACTCGATTATGAACAATGTTTGCGTCTAAGGATGCTTTGCGCGACCAACTCTACATATCGCTCGACCTAATTGCGAACTTGCCATTTTCGGTCGCGAACTCTGTTTGCGAACATGTCGTCGGAGGTGTAAACCTAATCCTCCAGCATACAGCCATTGCCAGGTGAGCGTCCGTTTGTCAATAGGTGACCGAACGATAGTTAGTGACTATCGACTATAGTACTCACACAGAATGGACCGTGATCTTTGCGACGCTCCGCTCAACGATTTCGAATCCAGAGGCAGCTCGAACCACTTTCAACATCGTCACCGGCTTCGCTTCAGAAGGACAGAGCCAGCGGATAACTCCAGACAACTTCTCTGCTGTCTTGTCCATCCTGGATGACTTTGCCACCACTGCAGGTGCGTCGATACCGCTCCAGCAGGCAAGACCTCGTCGAGCACAGCAACAGCCTACTGCGGAGTAAGTTTCTTCCCGTTTGACTTCTCCAGCCGTTCACCCTATGTATTAGCTCTCCGCCAATTGATCGTGGGCGCAAGGCAGTTGATCTCGTATTTGACTTGAAGAGGTTCATTGCACCGTTTGCTGAATCTACAAAGTTGCAACCTGGACAAGGTAACTGACCCCCATTCGAACAATGGAAGCTCTTGCTGACGCCTCCGTAGTTTGGCGACAATACTGTCTTCCGATCATTTCATCGTTAGGGAGACAATCGACCAACCCCTCACGCCTCGTTCGAAACACCGCTATCAACCAACTACAGCGCCTCTTGCTTGGCCCTAACCTCGTTTACGACGAGACGGACCACAGCCAAGTGGAAGAGATTTTCAACAGCGTGATCTTCCCTATCCTGGACGAACTCCTGAAACCCCAAGTGTACCTCGTCGACCCCCAAGGCATGTCGGAGACTCGATTGCGGGCGTCTGCATTGCTCTGCAAGGTTTTCATGCATTTTGAAGTACGAGATAATCACCGGAAGACTGATATCAGGGTTTTGTGGATTGAGATCCTGGACCTGCTTGATCGTATGATCGGCGCGGAGAAGAGCGGACAGCTTGTACGTCTGATGGCTTAGTAACTGCGACGGGTACTAATTCAAACATATAGTATGAAGCTGTTTCGGAATCACTCAAGAACGTGGTTTTGGTGATGAACGCTGCGAGTATCCTCGTCCCACCGCCTGCTTCGGAGGACAACCGTGATGAGCAGCAGCGAACTTTGTGGACCGCTACGCAAGCGAGGCTAGAGCGCTTCTTGCCAGGATTTTTGTCGGAGGTTGTTCCCACACCCCAGCCAGTGCCTATAGCAGACCCTAAGCAGGTCGTGTAGGGCTGAGCGAGATCAAAATAGTTGTGTTTTTCTCTAAAGCCAAGATAATGTGACAATAAGAGCATATGGAATCATTTTTAGAAGAACTTCATCTTCGACGGGCTGTTCAGGTAGATAGTTAGCATTAACACCAGGACTTCCGAATGGTGAATCAAAATCACGTACCGAACGCGAGAGTAAACACCAGCAAGGACGAAAAATGGCGCGATTGTATATGCCAATAACCTCACAAACGACTCGCTGTGAGCGTTGACCCAGTTAGACCAAGCCCCTCCGAGATATGCGGTGAACAAGACGGTAGGGAAAAGGATGTATCCCCCTAACCTGTGGTACTTCCACATGGCCTTGGCCTTCATTCCTCCGCCCCACAGGGCACCATCAAACCAGACAGTTGAGCCTCCGACGAGAAGTTGAGCAACCAGCCAGAGCGTGGTAATAATGCCGAATGTCTATGACGTTGCATGAGCAGGTGATAGATTGAAGAGGACGCATTCAAAGCGCTTACACCGTGCCACGTTGCAAAGTGTGGTTTACCACGACTTTCTTTCACGTAGATCATGATCACCGTTCCAACGACGGTGAGGGGTACGCCGAAGAGGGCGGCGGCAATCTTGTGTCTCTCGAGACCAGCTGCCTTGGTTTTGGGTTGAGAAGTGGGCTGCAGTGTCAGTATGCCTGTGCAACAAGGATGATGTCTCGAGAATGAGCGCTCAGAGAAGGGGGGTGACGATGATGCGCACTCACCGTAAGTGAAGCTAGCGATCGCCAACGTTTGCAAGAGAGGGTGGTACTTGAACCAGCCGAGTGAGGCCGGGTCATTGCTGAAGACGATAGCCCACGTCACCCCTACAAAGACCTGCCAGGAAGGTTATCAGATATGAGATGTTCTCAGAGAGTGTGGATTCAACTCACAGCGAGTGAAGCCTGGCAAAAGAAAGGATTAAACGCGAACAGAACACGAGAAGAATGCTGGAACGCACCCAAACAACGATACCCGCCGTCGCGTCGCCCTCACGAGCTTCTAGTTTGACAGCATCAGAACCCATGTTTGATGTAAGAGGCTCAGCGATTTCAAATGAAAGCAACCCCCGTTGTTCTTCAGCGGAAGAAGGAATACCCTCCGGTTCTTCGTCGGGAGGGTCGTGGGTGGTGGTCGGTTGACTCAGCTCGGGAGTCGACAGAACCATTTGGATCGCGTAAATTTGTCGGAATCAACCAGGGATTAATCAACACATGCCACCACATGGTCCTACATATAAACGCTGTCCACTCGGAGCTAAAGCGTACACTGCCCGGTGAATGTTAACTTACTACCCTGGACTATACTCACAATGGCAGTCCCTTACGACCTACATTGGTCAGATAAGTAACGCTGCGCAAGGTCCGTGGGGAGTACGGATTTTAGCTGGGTTTTTGGATGTCATGACCGAGCAGGTTGCGGGCATCGCAAGCGAGGATTACATCTTGCGCTCGTCATCTATCGTCACCGTAATTTATCATGTCGCGATTAATTAGTGTCAATAGGCATCCGACACTGTCTCCGGTTTCAGTAACTGGAACTGGTAAAGCACTAGGTCCTCGGTAACAAGACATTTCATTCACAAATTGACAGGTTCAATAAAGCCCAGCTCGGCAATCGGATGTGGAAGAAGACAGTGATAATTAGTCGATTAAAAAACAACAGTATTAAACCAGCAAGTATAGCAAGAGTAGCAACTTAAACAACATGACGGGGTCAGAACATCGCGTGCAAGTGAAGTGACAGAAATAAAAACAAAAAACCTGCAAATACAGAGCCCTGAAAGCAAACATCTTCCTAGATTCAGAACGTAGCTTTGATGTCCCAATGACCACGTCACTGGTTGAGTCGTGGCCATGATCCTTCCTCCTTCCAGTTTTCGACAACCTCTCGCAAGGTTTCTTGGTCAAACGATGGACGTTTGAGTTGATATCCAATGACGGTCTTGAGCTTCGCGTTGTTGTAGGCCAGCTTATGTTTAGATAGTGCATATTTATCCATATATGCGTTCAAGGGCGTGTGTGTGATGGGTGGATTCGACGTTTGAAGCATCTCCGTCCAAGTTCCCACATGATGTTCATTAATTTCCTCGACCAGGTCATCAAGCTTGAGCTGATGGGAATCAGACATCAGGACCATCGCAACATGAGGTGAAGCGAGTGCGGTACGGTACCTTGGCCATTGTTGTCTCGAAGTTTGAGTAAAACTCAAAAGTAGTACCAAAATATTCGGTGATCATCGAACCCCCCTTTGCCAGTGTGGTCTCTGAGTCATCCACCAGATTAAAGAGTGGAGCGACAGGTTGCTCGTCTGGTGAGCACGCCCCCTCTACTTCCTTGACCTTGCTCTTCTCATTATGGAAAGGTATCTTCTCTCCAGCGAGCGAGTTGGCATGTTGACGGCCATGTTGATTCATCCACTCAGCACATGCCCACAGTGCGCCTGCCACGTCCTCAACGTGTACGGTGTGGACAGATTCCTTTCCTGGACCCCATCTAGACATGGAAATCAGCGGTGACAATAAGTAACAGGGGGACACGCTGACATCGTTTTCATCGGTTTCTTCATATACCCGTAGACTGATGCAACGGTAATGACTAAGGGATCTTCACGCCATGTCAGTGTCCTTGAACCAAACAGCTATGGTGCTTCTCACAGAGGCCATACTCCACATATGGGCCATATACGAATCCACAGCGAAGAATGACAAGGTTGAGCCTGCGGGGAGTGAGCTGACCAATCAGACTGGTTTTTGAGACAACATACCCTTCTATTGAAGCCAACATACGCAGCGTCTCATGCCACCAAACATCAAGGGGTTTTACCGGCTTGACATCTTCTTTCTCATCATGGGAACCCTTGTCAGACGATTCATACACGGGTTGTTGCAAGCGCAAATATGCCTTCACGTTCCGCTTCGCAGCCTCTAGAGCAATATTGCGAGCAACCGTGAATGTTAACTTGATCGCGATCTAGCAGGAAGGTATATGATGGCCCATGCTGACAAAGGAACGAGTGGGGCATACAACTTCTCCGCGATCATGGTTGACTTCTCCAGTGAGATCAAATACATATGAATAAGGCGCCTGTCCGGCAGGTGGATCGAATGCGGAAGCAACAGCGGCTTATATGATTTAGACGAAATATTTATGGGAATGACAGCTTGCTTACCCGGGATGGTGAGATTGGCTTGCCGGTATTCGACATCCGGTTGAGCGAGAACTTTTGGGAATTGTGCACCTAGGTAGCTTTTGGAGGGATCAACAGATGTTGTGTGGGCGAGAAAGAATGTACTCACGTCGTTGGCGGGGAGATAGAGAATTTATCAACGATGCGTAGGTGCTGTATACATATGAAGGATGAGAATGGATCGACAAGAATTTGGGTAGGAATATCGAAGCGCACCGAAACGAGACGGTCTCCCTCTGGGGGAACTAGCAGGGCGGCGAGTGCGCGGGAGAAAGTATTTAGGCCCCCTAGAAAGGATCGGACATTGATGGGGATCGTTGATTTACGATGAGAGCAATAAAACCATACCGAATATGATAGCACTGGGCTTGTCGGAGCTGGTGGACATGGTAGAGGGGGAGGAAGGGGTATTTCGTGGAGTGATCAGTTCTAATGACCAACCTTTATACTTTCACGTCGCGGAGGCAACCAAATCTTGAGATTCGACTGGTTACGTAATGGAAGGACCAAAATCAACGGAATAAACGTTAACTGAGCCCAACTCAAGTCGAAACAGACAGACGGAATTTAGATGGGACCGTAAATAAATTCTGTTCTGTTCGATGGATTAGCGAGTGCCGGCATCCATATTACCGTATTGCGGACTGAAGCAGACCAATCGCCACTATACTATAATTGACTGTCTCGGTTATGGAAACTCTACTAGTAACATAAGGGGAACTCCTCCAGAAAACTTGTTTGCAACGCCGTGAATGCAACTGTCTGTGCCCGCACACGGCACACAGGAACGGGAAACATGAAATTTAAATCGACGATCGCAATCAGCACAAATGTGGAGAGAATGACGTATGCCGACGGTATTCCCCCGTTCCTCAACCTCCCTCAATTTACAATCGCACCCACAACCGGGGCCGAGTTCCCACCCTGTCCATTCAACTTGATATGACTTGAAGATCCACTCAGAGCTCTTTAAGGTGCACGTATACAGACGAGAAGTCTTTCTTCGTGAGGTCCGACCGACGTTCGATTACCTCTGCGTACAACGCCTTCGCTGCCTCACCAAGTGGGAGAGGGCTGTTGCAAGCGCTTGCGATGTTCGTAGCGAGATCCATATCCTAGCACCATGAATAAATTACCACACCGGCAGGTACAATTGATTTAGTCACCTTCAGCATCAGAGCTGTTGCGAATCCTCCTTCGTAGTCCCGTTCGCAGGGTGGCGACTTCTCGGGAAGCGAGAACGGCACCGGGTTGTTAACAGAAGATGCCCAACAACCACCGGTGGAGCTGTTGATCACCCCAGCGATCACAGCAGGCTCTAGACCCAGCTTTTGTCCGAGAAGCATGGCTTCTCCGACCACGATCTGTTGCACTCCCAGTACGAGATTATTGCAGATCTTTGCTCCCAATCCTGCTCCAGAGGGACCGCAGTGAATGATTCGCCCGCCCATCAGCTCTAGAATGGGCTTTGCTCGGAGGAATGATGGTTCCGTCCCACCAACAAGGAACGAAAGAGTCCCGGCCTTGGCACCTGTGACGCCTGGCTTGTGTCAAGTGAGCAGAGCTGTACATCCGGAGAATGGTGGGCGGACCTCCGGATACGGGTGCATCAATCATTTCTGCCCCTGTGTGGATAACATTGCCGGCAACCTGACGTGCAACCTCTACATCCAGTGTCGTGGAGTCGATGAACAAAGAATTTTGTGATCCGGCCTTCAAGCTTTGCAAACCGGGTATAATTCCGTTTGACTCGCAGTACACAGCTTTGACCTGCGGCGAAGAAGGTAACATAGTTACCACCGTCTCGGCAGAGTGTACCGCTCTAGCGAATGAAAGACACAGTATGGTAAGTTGATCGCGCCGGGCTGTCAAAGGAGAATGGACGTACTCCTCCGGTGTTTGCACGATGTCGATATTTGCGCCAGGGAACTGTTTGAGGAAGTTCTGACGGAACATCACTGCACTCTCCGGCAATGCGTCGCATACCACAAACCGTGGTTCGGCAGATTGTGCAAGCTTCTTAGAGAAGAGGTTGTAGGCCATCTCGGAGCCCATGCGACCGAGTCCGATGAACGCGGTGCTCCTTGCACGCAGGGGTCGAGCATTAAGTACGCGCAGGGTTGGTCTCATCGTGAGCTAGATTTGAGTGCAAAACAAGGTGGGTAAAAAGGATCTGCAAACCAAGTTGGTACTCCCCTCATGTACTTGCCAACTTGAAGACCCGCCCGAACTTGTGGGGAATTGAACAGTAGGTGTATTTAATATCGCTGACTAATCATTAGTTTCTGTCTACACTTTCTGGCGTAGACTCGAGAGACCAATATCATCCCTAACACGATGCTTGCTGCAGCGACATCCTTTTTCTCGCGGACAGCAATATCCCAGTCTTACAACATCGGCCCACAGAATGGCAGCCGCTCGCCGACACCAACACCCTCGGGATCTGCAGCTCCTAGTATACACACCGCGAGCTCTCAGCCAGTCAGAGTCGGTCTGTGGAAGGTCCAGGAGGCGACACATAAAGTCACGAACAAACGCGTTTCAGTTTGGTCATTCGACAAGCGAGCCGAGATGGAAGGCCTTAACCCTCTTTCTAGAGAACGTGTCTTGGAGGTTCTGAAGGCTGAGGTACTTATGAGCCTCGCGTATTCACTTGTTAACTAATCGCATTCTCTAGGCTTCTGCTCTGAGTAAACTGCGTCATCCATCCATTCTTGGTGTGTTTTCTCGATGTTGTGGCGTCTGTCCTACTGACAGGATAGTACGAAGAGATGGCCGAGCCCCTGGAAGAAACTCGTAGCGAACTCATCTTCGCCACTGAACCAATACTGTCACCCTTGGATATGTCAATACCACGGGGTTCTCATTACAGTGCTATTGTCGAGCTTGATGAGATCGAAGTTCGTCATGATGGCATCCCCGTATTTCGTGGCATCTCATTTTCATGCAGATCCAAAAGGGTATCCTCCAACTGTGCAAGGGACTGTCATTTCTCCATTCATCCGCAAAGTTAGTACATTCAAATTTGAAACCGGAATCCATCATTATCAACGAAGCTGTACGTGCAAATTCCCATTCAAGGACATAACATTTAGTTTACTGGTTACTTCAGGGTGACTGGAAAATATCTGGATTAGGCCTGACTATCCCTCTGACTACTGCCGATGGCTCACCCACACGATGGGAGTTTCCAGGGTTCGATGGCCGAGTTCCGTCCTACATCCAGCGTTCATTCGATTACATGGGTATATCGAACCCGTTTCTGATCGGTTGCATCAAGCTGAAGTCTCCCAACAGCTCCAGAATATGCATTGGACGAAGTCCTTGTCACGGCATCGGACATGTATTCGCTCGGAGCTGTGATCTATGCCGTACATTGTAAAGGCAAGCCACCTTTTCAAAACCATGGAAGTTTAGGTGGCCTTCGCGACAATGCTGGTCGGCCAGTTCCAGATATAGGCCAACTAGACACAGATCTGCAGGGTATCCCCTCTCCTATTGCTTCTTAACCGAGCCTGATGCCAGGTATGACTAGATCTCTTACGGTCACTTATTACGCGAGGGTCTCAAAGTAGGCCTACTCCAGCCACTCTTCCATCCCATTCCTTCTTCTCCTCGCTACCAATCTCCACGCTAAACTTTTTGGATCGATCAACCTTTACGGCAAAGACACGAGAAGAAAAGATAACGTTTATGAAGGGTCTCACTGGCGTTTTGAGTAGGTTCTCAGAAGGGCTGAGAACACGAAAGATTTTGCCGTCCCTGCTCGAAGAGGTTTGACATTATGTCGGGTTCCACCCATAATCGCTGACGTGAACCCTAGATGAAAGACACGCACCTTCTTCCCTACATCCTGCCGAATGTTTTCGCGATCTCGAATATTCTCTCGGCTACTCAGTTTGCACAACTTGTCCTGCCCAGTCTCAAGCCCCTGTTCGTTGTCAAAGATCCACCGCAGAATATGCTGACTCTGCTCGATAACCTCGAAATGCTCCAGAGCAAAACTGAAAAGGGGGTCTTCCGGGAACGTGAGTCTGAAACCTCGACATTCTTCCCTCGTGCACTGACAACCCGTAAAGAGGTAATGCCACTTGTGTATAACGCTCTAGAGTCAGAACACGCCGTGGTTAGTACATCGCTATCTCTGTGCTACGACCCATAACCAGGTTTCTAAAGGTCCAAGAACGGGCCTTAGGAGCAGTCCCTAACTTATGTGAAACCATTGATTATGCGGAAGTAGCCGGTGTATTATTTCCTCAGGTAGCGGTAAGTTTGAAACCCAAAGGCCGTTGGATATGCAGTGTGCTCATGTCTCTACAGTTGGTATTTACCAAAACCAAGATACTATCGGTCAAAGTTGCCACGTTGGTGACGTTCCTAAGTATGGTCAAAACTCTTGATCAGGTAGGTTATATTCGCCCCTTCGCATCCATCGTGCATAGATTGAGGGATTGTCATTAGACAAATTTGACTCAAAAGCTATGTCCGCTGTTGTCAAAGATTCGAACTAAAGAGCCCGCTGTGATGGTGCGTTTCGCTCTCCAGCACCATGGCCGCAGATTGATTTAACCATTTTCTGCAGATGGCCACCCTCTCCGTTCAAGAAGCGATGGGCTTGAAAATAGATAGAGAAGCGGTTGCCACTCTTGTCCTACCACAGCTCTGGGCGATGTCCATGGGTCCTTGTGAGTTGACCATCCTTTCGATCTGAGTTCTCCAACCCACCATCATGTCAACCTTCAGTGTTGAATATCGACCAATTTCAGCGCTTCATGACAGTTATCCGTAGCCTTGGAGAGCGGGTCGAGAAGGAACATAATCAGTTTCTACGGGACTCGCAGCGTATTGAAGACCGCTCCGGAATTGCTAATGGTACCGCAGCCCCCGCATTCAAGACAGGCGTCGATTTTGAGACCCTTGTTGGACGTGCTAACACGAGTATCAAACCCGATACGGTCATTGATGGTGCAAATAACTGGGAAGATGACGTGTGGGGGAGTATACTCAACAGCTCTCCTGAGGTCAGCTTTCCGGACTGATTTATAGTACAACAGATATTTAACCGATGTTGCAGACTTCTGGGCACACCTTCACAACACCTATCGCTGCTCCACCTGTCAGTACGCCTGCAATTCTACCCCCTCAACCGCCCAAAACCCAGTCTTTACCCTCATCTCCACGGATCGCCACTAATGGAACCTTGTCGCGGCCCCCACGACTTGGGGCCAAACCACTCGCTTCGACGTCCTTCGATAAATCGGCCTTCTCAACACAATCACAGACGAATCGCCGTATTTCGAGTCCACCTTCACAGCCGGCACTCTCCCCATCTTTTTCGCCTGCCATTGCTGCACCACCGAAGCCTAACTACAACATATCTCTTTCGGACCTAACTGCTTCCCCCGCTTCTACTCTGCCGTCCTCGCCGAGTTATACCGCACCGAACTATACCCCCTCCATGCCCATTATGCCATCACATCCTATGACATCAGCTCCAGTACATACCTCGCCTCTCTCCATGGGATCTATGATGACGCCGATGCAGCCTACTCGCGCCGCTGCTGCAAATAAACCTGTGTCGAAGGATGATTGGGGTGACTTCGATCCTCTCAAGTAAATCTAAATGTACCGTGTTTGCTTGCTATCCACGCTTTCGTATCAGACGATGAGCCAATAGACTGTTAGTGCTCAACTCAGATTGAGACCCAGTACAGGGGTAGTTTGTCTGTGTTTGATTTACCAGTATTATGTGCTGCGCCAGAACCTGGCTCTGAACGGGAGTATGACTGTTCGACACCGACGACGACGACGACGACGAACTTCAAACTGCCTAGATCTTGCTCTGCTTTCTATATAGTCTGGCTGGACCACGATCATCCCTTCATCTCTTGTTTATCTACTCAACAAATATCTGGTGTTAATCCTCTCACTGTCCTCGCGAAGTAACCACTATGCTAGGGGTTTCCCCCATCCACTGGCCACGTCCGAATACGACTGTTTCCTCCTTCCACGCCCTTCTAGCCTTATTCCTCCTCGTTACACCCGTTTGGTCAATATGGCCCTTCCCTCCGAAACGATTCAACAAGAATTCTCTCATAGAGGCGGGCTCTATGGGATTGAACGATGGTGACCGAATAGTTGCGTTTGGGGATTTCAACGGGGACCAATTGTGAGTGGTACCTCGTCTACGTGGTTACTATCGTACAGACTAAACTGGGCCAAAGCCTTGACGTGTTGACGCTCGACCCGAGTCAGCAAGTGCTGTCCGTGTACCTCTGGAACCACAGTGAGCACTGTTATCGCTATATCCTCACCCACCCCTCACAACTCCACTCAGACAAATTCGTGTTTGAGAAGGGGTCGCAATTACATCTGTCCACATCTGTCTACAACGTCATTCCTGGGGATTTCACACTTGATGGGAAACTCGACATTCTGGTTATGGGCGCGAATTCTGCAACGACGCTCAATATGGCGCTTTACAAGGGCGACCACGATGGAACGTTTCGTGTGTATCCGATGCTTAGAAACTACCGAAGATGGTGTCTGACGTGTTGTGTGTTTAGAGTCGACCCCGATATCAGTTCCCTCATCCACAATTTCTCAGCCGATACCTGTCGACTTGGATGGGGATATGAAGATTGATTTGCTCGGGATGGCGCCTACTAGTAAGGGCACCTCGCAACTGAAAGCATGGAAGAACATCTGGAACGCGACTCAGAGCCATCCAACATTGTTCGACCTGTGAGTACGAATGTATGCTATAAGTAGTACTCCTGATTTTCTTCCAGTATCGATCCACCATTCGAAGATGCACAGTGCACACTAGCTTCTCCACACAGTAACGCAATTATCGATCTAAACGGGGATTGTCTTGCAGGTTGGTTTTATCGGCTAATCCAGAGTAACGCTGACGTCACATTCGCGTAGATATATTTCTTGTTTGTGATGAGGGATCTGGCAAAAAGTCATTTCAAATATGGGTAAACGACAAGGATTCTGGGTTTTCGCTTGCTCAGAATCAACCTCTCCCGTCTGGGGTTCAGTCGGTCACTTTCGCCGACGTTGGTAGGCTCGATTCTTACTGCTACAAGCCATATGCTAATGATGGTTACAGATCGGGACGGCACTATCGATATGGTGTTCCCTACTTGCTCGTCTGTCTCATCGACGACTGGTGTTGGGTCTAACTGCGTGATTAACATCGCCTACAATGAGCAGATACCAGTATGCTCGTCCGGAGGATCTCCGAGCACTGATAAGCAGGGTAAGCAGCTTTGCCGACAACCAGAAGAGCTGTGTGTCGCGGATCCCAATTTCAAGTTTGACCTCAGCACTAACGAGAGTAACGATGTAAGAAGACCTGTTGACCATTGAGCATTCTTGATGCTCAACGCTGTTTAGGCTTTCGTCCAAATTCCTGTTTCGACTCTGGTTAACTCACCTTCGAGCTCCCTTCTCGTACTCGATACCACTTTCTCCCCACCTCTGCCACTTCCCGTACGACTTGGAGACACGAACTTGGATGGCTTCCCCGAGCTCTCGGTGATCGCTGCGACGGCAGACAAGCACACACCCAAAGTTTTGATTTCTGAGCCCTGTTCTAAAGGTCTTCCAGGGTGTGATGCACATGGAAACGGGCGACGAGGTTTTAGGTTACTCGAGAAGGGCGCAGAGAGTTTAGAGGCTATTTATGATGCTCGGGGTGTGGCATACATTGACATGGATGAAGACGTGCGTTTTTGCCCACCTTACAGATACCCGCGAATCTGATTTGTTATTTCAAACAGGGGACTCTCGATCTCGTTATTCAGAGAACAGGGGCTCAAGGGCAGGGGACGGTATCATTCATCCAGAACAACTTTTATTATGACGCGTTCTTCCTCAAGGCAATCGGTGAGTCGATGTATATCCTTGTATTACGCACTACTGACGGGCTTTTTCAGTGTTGAATGGCGCATGCAATAATGGTTGGTGTACCCTGCCGAATGGCTCAAACTACCTTGTGAGTACTGTCCCGTCCAATATTTTACTACTTTCTGATTTGTTCGGAAGCCATTCGGTGTGAGCTACTCGGGGGCATCGTACAAGTATACTGTTCTTGATACCTCTGGTCAACGTTCGGCTGCTCAAGGTGGGTAAAGCGGATGTATGCGACATCCCCACTTGCACTCACTTTTTTCAAAGTTGGCCAACTCCCTCAAACTTCTTACCACTCGCTTCTGACTCCTTACGCATTCTTCGGTCTTGGTCGGACGAATAACTACATCGAAAACCTCTTTGTCGGATCCACGAAACATACGGAGGATCACTACATTAACATGGAGGGTGTTATTCCCAACTCTCGTGTTGTCATTCATCCACCTCCAGTGCTCAGTGAGGGATCATGGAAACGCGAGCTGTTTTTGCGGCCGGGTCAATGGATTCCTTGGGTAACGCTAACAGTCGTTGTGGCTACAACAATATTGGCAATCATCGTGTTCGTGTTGCATCTTAACGAGAAGGTGAGTTTTTTGCAGTGAGTTTTATTGATCCTCATTGAATGATGTGTACAGCGGGAGGATGAATTAGAACGAAGAAGGGCGTCGCATCACATCAACTTTGATGCGCTGTAGAGTCGATAGGACGCGGGCTCGTTGGTAACTTACATACTATGGTTGTATAATATTTGCTGGGATACCTGAACTTTTTCACGTGTGTACTATGAAAGTATGCGTTCGATCCTCAACACCAACACAACTTGCCCCAACTTGCCCGAATGTGGGCAGCAAGACCAAAAACTAAGTTGAAGTCAACTTTCGAGTTGTACAGTATCAGTAAGTTAACTTACACATAAGTACTATGGTCGTATAACATCTGTTGGCATAAATAATCCGTCCTTAGATTCTTATCAGAGTCCTCAAACAGGCTATAGTTTGGTCATGAGCCGCCATTTGGTGTCCTTCCCCTCACCACTGAGCCTTACGACCTTTCCTTCGTACTCTAGCTTCTTGAGATGCTGGTCCACGCTGTGCGCTGCAAGTTCCCACAGATTCTGAGGGTACGCAGCGTATATCTTGGAGACTATTCCCCAAGTGGACCAAGGGGAACCTTGTGCGTCCTCTGGAACCTGTTGCAACACCTGTACGATCTGCCCTTCTCTCTCCATTCGGTGCTGAATGTACATGCTAATCGCTTGTTCGCCATGTTGTACTACAGGACCGTGACCAGGGTAGAGAACCGTGTATTTGTCGCAATAAGATAAAAGCGAGCGAAGCGTCGATATATACGTCCCAAGATCCTCGAAAACGGCCGTTCCTTGTCCTAGAATGGTGTCGGCGGTGTAGAGTGCCTTCTCGGACGTGAACAAGATGGAGATGGAATCTTCCGTATGACCTGGAGAGTGAATGATCTGGAAGCGAGCGCTGTGTTCCGAAAAAGGATCGGCATGGGTGATGGGGAACATTTGCCCGTCGTGCAAATCATGGAGCAATGATCCGTTTGGACTGGGCTCATACAGCCCCGGTTCGATCGACTGAATGGTGCGTTCGAACCTCTCGTCCGGTAACCCCGTATACGGGAACTTGTGTATCCTTGGCGGTTGGAAAGGAAGAGGGGTGTTCCGAGCGTCCCACAAGCTACGCAGGAGGTTTAACACGGAGGGGAGTCCACCAACGTGGTCTGGGTGCCAATGTGAGATGATGATGTCCGAGACGTGCTGTTGTCCAGATCCTACGCTTTCTGGATCACCCATGCGGTCTTGAAGGGCAGATTCGAGGAGGGGAATGTATCCTGGTCTACCCTCGCCGGTGTCGATGAGTGTGTAGGGGATGTGTTCGCCAACGAGATAGGTGTTCGTACCTGAGAACCGTTTCAGCTAGTCAACGAGTGCGGGAACGTGCACGAGAGAGGGGAATCACCCTGTAATGTGAATTTCCCCGGGTTCTATTGCTCGGATGAGTGACATTGAGGACATCTATTGTGGTGGGTGTAACCAGGGATGCTCACCTGACCGAGGATGCGTACGATACGGTCACTAAGCTGTAAGTGCACAAATCGTTTGTTCGTAGAGCTGTCTCATGCTTTGTGCTGTGCTTACTCGTACGACCGATGCCAATGCTTCTAATTTCTCCATGTCAAGGTGTTCGTGGAGTGGTAGTTTGGTAGTAAGCAGTGGAAGTTGTGGCTGTGTGACTAGCCTGAGGGGGTGAGACCTGCCAATGGGACTCAGATATTAGAGTACTTCATGGGTTCCGCTATCTTCAAGCTCGCAGGAGTAACAATACTTTGTCACGCCCATGTACCTCCTTCACCGATCATTTACTGATAACGAGCTCAGCTCGGGAAGTGTGATCACCCTCGCGTCATTTCCCCGCGAAACAGTATCCACCCTGCATCGGCAATGCATGACAGGTTTTTACTCATAAGTGGCGGTACTTATGAAGCCTTGAGGGAGTTATACACCGTCTATCCGCTTTGCAGTTTAGGGACCCTTGTAGAGTTTGGATGGTCACTCCGTGGTACACTCTTTTCCCTCGAATTACAGCACCCTATGATCGAGTGAATTGAAATCCTCGTTCTAAGCTACATGTCAAACTCGAATTCCGAATCTGAATCTCCTGACTTTCTTGCTGGCCCGCGTACATTCTTTGCAGATTTCGCATTCGTACTCGTTGCTGCTGATCGCATACGAGAAGATGGATCTCCGTCATCTTCATCAGAACTATCGCGTTCAGCGTGGGTTCTTTCGTTCTTTGTGAAAGAGTGCTCTGGGGGATCTATGGCGCCACACAGCATGAGGATGGCCTCGAGTTCTGCACAGCATCAACCCTGTTACCACACAGGCGTATAGACAACGAAAGTTTAGACATACCTTCAAGTCGTCTTTCACGATCCGCACCCCAGGCAATAAGCTGATTTCTAATCTCACCTTTCCGATAAATGATGAGCATCGGTATGCGGCTGTCTGGGAGATCTGCGATGCACATGCTGCCAACGATAGAAACAAACTTGGTTCGTGGATATCGTTGTGCCAGATCACGGATATGTTGGAATGTGCGATCGCTTCTTGGAATACTGGAGTAAAGTTAGGACCGCTGGACGGCGCAGCACGGGGAGGGAGAGGACACACTCACCCATCCTTGTACAGAAAACATATCACCCCCGTACCTTTCTCCTTCTCATCACCCTCTTCGTCAATCTTGCTTGCCTCCGTGACTTCCCTCGTGTAGTCATCCCTACCGATCGGATATACCCTCCCGAAGCGCGCACGCCTGATTTCCTTCCGCTCCTCAGCGACCCGATGGCGGCGAAATGCATCCACTGTTCGTTGCACATCGTCATCAGTGACCTCCTCTCCGAGCTCCCGGAGCTCCTCTGGAGTGAGGTCTAGTAAGGATTCCTGGAGTGTTGGAGACTGCGGCGGAGATGGTGTTGGCGGTGTTGTCTCTCGTGGTGGTATGATGCCATGTTTACGAAGAGCATCGTTGCTGGGTGTGTTGAATTCTGTGAGCTTGAATACGAATCTACAGTGGTATACCGTTCTACTCACAACTCGGTGTCCTCGTTGGGATTTACCGCCATTTGGTTTGAAGGATAAGCTTGAGGTTAGCTGGATTAGGAAGGCTGTATTCAGAACTAGACGGCTACTGAGCGACGCGGACTTGAATAAGCTTGAAGGGTCTTCTCTCTTGTCCTACTGCTCTCCCACCTCCAAGAGATGTACTGATATATAACCCACTCAGGACGATCCATTAGCAGAATTCTACCTTGATGACCGTCGCGACTGCAGTCACGACGACGACCGCAAAGACAATCCAGGGTCATACCGTAACCGTCAATGAAACGATTCTTCCCCGCAAATACCAAGAGGAGATATTCAGGCGCGCTCAAGAGCACAATATCATCGCTGCTCTAGACACAGGGAGCGGAAAAACCCTCATCAGTATCCTTCTCATAAAATGGATCGTCTTACAGCCGAGCTCGGTCAGCAAAGTCGTCGTATTCCTCGTACCAAAGGTTGCCCTCGTCGAACAACAGGCCGAATTCATCGCCTCTCAGACGCCTTTGAGGGTGCGCAAGTTTCATGGAAGCCTGGATCTAGAACTCTCCGATAGGGCAAATTGGAAGAGCTCATTTGAGAAGGCGGATGTGGTCGTTATGACTGGTGAGTACGCATCAGGTTTGGGTGGAAATGCTTGTCTTGACAATGATATCCACAGCCCAGATATTCCTTAATATCCTCACTCATTCACACTGGAGCATTGATAAGGTGGGCGCTCTCCTCCATTTAGTCGCATATTCTTGTTCTTGCTCAACTAATCTCGTCGATCAAGGTCTCGTTGATCGTCTTCGATGAGTGCCACCACACACGCAAGAATCACGCTTATAATGGAATCATGCGCGAATACTTCCAAGTCCATCCCGCTGAACGGCCCAAGGTATTCGGTATGACAGCCTCACCTATATGGAACCCCAAGGATGCAGAAGGGTCCCTGTTGACTCTGGAGAAGAACCTGGATGCCACAGTCATCGCTGTACGTGAGCATGTTACGGAATTGCTGGAAAACTCTCCACGCCCTATAGAGGTGCGTATGATCAAGTGCTGACCTAAGTGTGGCACGCTCATATGCCCTTTAAAGATAATTAAGGAATACCTTCCACCACCTGATAACTACCTCTATCTAAATCCCTGTCTGTGGGACACGCTCGCGATCTTCCAGTCCGACAATGTTGATATATCATGGGACAAATTGCAAATGAAGTACCACGTCACCCGGAACAGCCTCGGTCCTTACTCCGCAGACCTCTTCGTATATCACGAGGTCCGTACGCGCGTCAATCAGCTCCTTCTAGAGTTCGACGCTTCCGATGATCGTGTCGTCAACCACCTCAATGGTCACGATGCTATGGACATCGACGATCCTCCAACACCCTCAAACTCTCCATTGATCCCTGCCGCCCTTGAGCAGATTGATTCCATTTTGTCTGATTTCAAGCCATTTTTTGAAGACACCTCTACCTCTCCCCCGGCTGTACCGATACCTGTTCCCCTAGCTTGGTGTACTCCCAAGATAAAGGCTCTCGCTGAGGTCCTTCTCTCGTACCATACCCCGACGTTCCATGGGATCGTGTTTGTAGAGCAGCGGCAGGTCGCTTCCTGCCTTGCCAAGATACTCGCCAAAATACCTGAGTTGAGGGGCCGGATCAGGTGCGCGGAGCTTGTCGGGCATGGCGGCGGCCATGGTGGACGGAATAAGGGAGGCGCTAACGGTGGCGCAGGGGCTGGTGTAAACGTGAAGGGAATGGGGTTGGCCAGACAGCAGGATACGGTTCGATCGTTCAAGACGTCGTATGAAGAAGGCGGTCTGAACCTCCGTATGTCATTTTTCGCTGTACGTATGTGCAATTCTCACCGACTGTCTTTGAGCAGTGGTTGCCACATCTGTTGCAGAGGAGGGCTTGGATTTTCCGGTACGTTCTTCAGCAATGTCATCGGATGTGATTCTGATGGCCGTTTATAGGCCTGTGACCTCGTGATTCGCTTCGATCCGCTTCATCATATGGTCGGGTATGTCCAATCGAGAGGACGGGCCCGAACCAAATCCTCTACCTTTGTCATCATGGCCCAGGCAGGTCATACGACTCATTTAGATCGTTATAAGATCTTCCAAGAAATTGAGCCCGAGCTCAAGAAAGTCTACCAGGCGCGGGAGAACCCCACGCGACCTGCTTCACCCGAGTCATCCTCCGACTCGGAGGAGGGCGAGCTTGAAGAAGACGATCCCGAAGACCTCGCTGCGCGGGAACGGTACATCGTTCCATCTACTGGAGCAGTACTCACGTACGGCTCTGCCATCGGGTTGATCAACTACCTCTGCTCGTTAATTCCACACGACGCATACACCCCTCCCGCTATGCCGAAGTACAGCGGCGATTACGCCGCTATCTTAGAGCTTCCATCAAGCCTCCCCCTCCCAGTCGATCACCTCATATATCGAGGACCCACCCGAAACTCCAAACGTGAAGCAAAACGCGCTGTTGCCTTCATGGTTGTTAAAGCTCTCCATAAACTCGACGTCTTCGATGATTATCTCCTTCCCTCGACCGGCTCCAAGGGGAAAAGCGACCACGATGCCGATGGCCGGAGGCTGGCTGATATTTCTGAAATCCCGGATATCATGGATGTCTCCGTTCAAGACCCGTGGACACTTGGCCCTCGATTGCGCATGCATGTCATCACGATTGACGGGGTAGACGCTGCCGGCCTCATCACTGGAACCGAGCTGCCTGCGCTAGATCTTGCCAGCGAAGGACACATAGTAACCATGCACTGTACGGACGAACTCATGTTCGATCCAGAAGAGGAATGGGAAAAGCTCCGTATGCTCGAAGAGTACACCAAGATGGGCATCTGGTTCTGCATTACTGGGCGTCCAATCCCGCTACCGATAACATGCTTTCTTGTTCCCCTCACAGAGCACAACTGTATTGATTTCGAGGCGGTCAAACGTGTCGTGGACGAACCATACGGCACATACGATTGGAGCGGAGTCACCGAGGAAGACTACGATAAGAGGATGGTTATGAATTGTAATCTTTATGGCCGCGCTTCCATTCTTCACAGTATACGACACGACCTCACTGCTCTATCTACACCACCACCTGATTCACGCGAAGCTCCCTGTTCGACCTACCAAGAATACTTTATGCAGAAATGGAATAGGAAAAGCCGCGAAGCCTTCGTTCCGACTGATTGCCCGCTTATCGAGGTTATCAATCTTCCTCGCCACCCTTCTGGACTCTACCGCCCAAAGTCTAGACAACAATCTGTCGACATATACTCACGTCATACCATCCCCATGGGGTCTATCGCCCCGCAGGGTGCTTGTAGGGTTGTCCACTTTTCTCAGCCGGTTTACCGAGCGTTCCTATTCCTTCCCCGTGTCTGCAGACGTGCCACAGATCTTTATCGAGCGAGAGAAGAGCGCTTGCAGCTCGGCTTACCCCCCATCGAAGACGACCTCCTCATCGAGGGATCCACCCTACCCACCACAAACGCGACATGGAACAATCAGCGATTGGAGACGCTGGGAGACTCCGTGCTCAAGGTCACTTGCACAGTTCACATCATGAACAAGTTCCCTCATCGGCACGAAGGACAATTATCTCAACTCCGTCAGAGCAGCGTATCCAATCGGACTTTACTTGCACGCGCTAGGGAAATAGGCCTTGAACGATTCTTGACATCGGAGGCTCAGAGCCTTCATATATGGAGATACATGGTACCCGAGGATTCGGATATCATAGACTGCCTAACTCGAGCAAGACACAGAGCACGCAGGGACTATCCCCGTCGAAGCTTGCAGGACTGCATGGAGGCGACTCTGGGAGCAGCGTTTTTAACCGGGGGAATTGAAATGGCCTTACGGGCGGGTGACGCGCTGGGACTGTCGGTGGGAGGTTCCCTTCCGTGGTCACTGCGTTACTCTCGTCTCCCGGAGCCATCTCCCGTTCCGCCAATGTTTGCAGACCTGCAAGCTTCGATGGGGTACGAGTTCCACCGTGGCGAGTTGCTTGTTGAGGCCATAACACATCCATCGTTCACCACCTCGGCGGGGTCGTCGTATCAACGCTTGGAGTTTCTTGGCGATGGTAGGCTTATCGTTGCCCGAAGAGTATACTCTGATACTGAGGTTTGATTCAGCGGTGATTGACTTGGTCATAATGCGGCACCTTTTCCGAAAGTTCACCGATGCGACATCTGGTCAACTCTCTGCTGCTCGCTCTCGTGCTGTCTGTGGTCCCACACTCGCTTCAGTAGCTGTTAACCGTCTTGGACTTCACAAACATCTTCTCATCAACAACGTCGAGTTGAGCACCGCCATTACACGACACGTTCCCCTTCTTGAGTCTCTCTCTCCTGAAGATGCGATCCTCAAGGCGTGGAAATACGATCCTCCCAAGGCCCTGAGCGACGTGCTAGAGAGTCTTGTAGGCGCGGTTCTTGTAGACAGCGCATACAACTTCGAGAGGACCGCTGCAGTCGTAGAAGTGGTGATGAGCGATGTGCTGGAAGTGCTTACCACGAATCTCCCGAGGGATCCGGTATCGGAGCTGATGGTGTGGGCCGCCACGCAGGGCTGCAAGCGGATTGCATTTCAGCAAGTATTCTGTCCTCTTCTTCTGACAACGACTCATTACCTCTTTGAACGTGTAGGAAAAGCCAGAGTAATGCCGAGCTCCGCCGGAACGATAGTGTCGCTGTCATTATCCATGATGTCGTCGTTGTCGGTCCCATTACAGCGGCTAACCTTTCGCTGTCCAAAGGTCTCGCCGCCGAGAAGGCACGCGCCGTCTTGGGTGATCCAGACTTTGAGATGAACCTGGCCAAACTGTGCGATTGTCGCCAGGCAACAGGGGTGCAGATGCAAATACAGGTCTCTACCGAGCCCCCTGTAGACCAGCCAGCCCAGAAGGTTACGGACGAGACTGAGGAGGGTTTTGCGACCATCGCGCAACAGAAGCTAGAGGAGGACTTTATGCCCGCGGATGATGTCACACACGAGACGGAGGACGATCTTGAAGATGAGGAGACGTCGACCAAAATCCAAATCTGAATACAATCTCTCAGAGGGGGCGGGGTTAGCTTTTCAGGATTCTTGGGATGAACTGCTGGCGATCCTTTGCTTTCTAGCGAACGGTTGTTAGCGGTTGTTTCCATGTTCCTTGCACCTCTTCACATTTTCATGCATGTTATCTTGTCATTGCTTCATTTAGTCCCCAAGTGATGATCATGCGACGCTTTTTCATGTATATGTGTAGCCAGATGTATTTTTCAGACACACTTGGAGGTTTAGACGCAATATGATGCTCGCTTTCTATCTTGTATAATGTCGCTCTACACTTTGCTTTGGATCATTTCCAAACATGGCCAAATAACGGTTCTGCAGCCAATCTGCGACACTCGTTGTCTTGCTTTCGTTCCGTTAGATTCAGAACTCGTTTGAGTTGCGGTCCAAACACGAGTTAACAATATGGGGGACGAATATCCCTCGCTGTTCCGTACGCTCGTTGGCTGCCTTATTCTATTTCGATACTGACAAGTAATCCAGGCTCAGAAGAGATGAGCCTGGTACAGCTCTATATCCCAACCGAAGTAGCTCACGATACAGTCGCTGAGCTCGGAGAGCTCGGAAACGTTCAATTCAAGGATGTACGTATTCGATTTCCCCTGTCTTTCAATACATGTTCACCGACCTTTCCGTAGTTAAACCCGACGGTCAACCCCTTCCAGCGGTCCTTCGTCGGTGAAATCAGGAGATTCGAGGACATGGCTCGTCGCGTCCGTTTCTTTACATCTCAGATCGAGAAGGAGAAGGACATGGTACCGATTCGGCCTCTCTATGACACTGCAGCGCTTGTCACGGTCGGACCCAGTGCTGCGCACAACATCGACGAGCTCGATGTCACACTTGCAGAGCATGAGGCTAGGCTGCTGCAGATGAATGAGAGTTACAAGACGCTAAGTGAGCGTACGAGAGAGCTGATCGAAGCACGTCATGTTCTGAAGGAAACTGCTGGTTTCTTTGAAAAGGCGAGTCATGTGTCGCTCCAGTTTTCATGATGCTTACTTGTCAAAAAGGCGGAAACACAGCAGACGGACATCAGAACCTCTTTCGATGACAGCTCTGCTCCTCTTCTTCAACATGATGATCGCGAAAACCAGTATTCTTCCACAGCTCAGTTTGATTTGGAGTAAGTGAACACTTTTTGAGGGAATTTCTAACTTAAGGATTTTTTTTCCAGATTCGTGGCTGGTACCATCGATAGAGCACGTATTCCGACGTTCGAGCGCGTCCTCTGGCGGGTTCTGCGCGGAAACCTTTACATGAATCACACTGATATTGCGGAGCCTTTCGTCGACCCTGCAA
This sequence comes from Chalciporus aff. trinitensis, assembly GCA_038089015.1. NCBI lineage: Eukaryota > Fungi > Basidiomycota > Agaricomycetes > Boletales > Boletaceae > Chalciporus > Chalciporus aff. trinitensis. Next base: position 36,239 of record JBBPJZ010000095.1, read on the forward strand.
CTGGCTCAGAGACTCGCAAGAATGTGTTCATAATCTTTGCGCACGGTGATACCTTACTCGCGAAGATTCGCAAGGTTGCGGAGTCGATGGGAGCGACCTTATATCCTATTGATGCTAACGTCGACAAGCGTGTCGACTCCCTTCGTGAGGTTACCGCTCGTCTCGAAGACATCCAGACGGTTCTATACAACACTGGTGCCAGCAGACGCAGCGAGTTGGTGATCATTGGCGAGAACCTCACACGGTGGCAGGATGTTGTCCGCAAGGAAAAGATGATTTACGAGACGATGAATCTTTTCAACTACGATGTGCGGAGGAAGACCCTGGTCGCTGAAGGATGGTGCCCGACCAGAGACATTCTTAGGATACAGGAGGCCCTCGGACACGCAACAGTATGTTGCTTCTTCTCTCGTTCTGAGATGAATCTTATGGCTTCTTTAGGAAGAGTCTGGGACTAGCATTGTGCCAATCTTACACGAGCTCCGTACGAACAAGACGCCACCGACTTTCAACAGGACGAACAAATTCACAGAAGGATTCCAAGCTATCATGGACAGTTACGGCATCGCGACTTATCAGGAGGTTAACCCCGGCCTTTTCGCCATTATTACCTTCCCTTTCCTGTTCGCCGTGATGTTTGGTGATATTGGACACGGTTTGATCATCCTTGTTGCCGCTCTCTACATGATTATGAACGAGAGGAAGTGGGCGAAGGGTAGTCTTGGAGAGGTGAGTGATTAGCTTGATGGAACGTTTGTGCGGCGATTTCATTCACGTTCTTGCAGATTGCCGGGCAATTCTTCTTGTGAGTAACGGTGGGACTTGACTGAGTAGGAAATGCTGACCTCCTTGTAGCGGGCGATACATAATCCTTCTGATGGGAGTGTTTTCGGTTTATACCGGTCTCATGTACAACGACATTTTCTCCAAGACTCTTCACATCTGGAACTCTGGATGGAACTTCCCAGACAACAGTACGGTTGCTGTATCAAACGGTTACGTTTACCCCTTTGGCCTGGACCCCACTTGGCATACTGCGGATAATGGTTTGGTTTTCACAAACTCATACAAGATGAAGATGGCCGTCATTCTTGGAGTTACCCATGTAAGTGCCTTGCGGATTTCATTGCTCCACCGGGATTGACACACGGTGCCAGATGACGTTTGCCTTGTGCTTGCAGCTCCCCAATCATATCAAGTTCAAGCGACCATTAGACATCTACTCGAATTTCATCCCGCAAATGATATTCCTGCAATCAATCTTCGGGTACCTCGTTGTCTGCATTCTTTACAAATGGACCATCGATTGGGAGCATGCGTCGAGAGAGCCTCCATCATTGTTGAACATGTTGATCGGGATGTTCCTGACGCCTGGGACGGTTGATCCCCAGCTGTACCCCGGACAGGGCTTCGTCCAGGTTGTGCTCCTCCTGCTCGCTGTCGTGTGTGTTCCTTGGATGCTATGTATGAAGCCGTACTTCCTCTGGAAGGAGATGCAGAAGATTCAGGGCCAGGGGTACGTGGGACTCGGCCATCACGATCGGCCCCGCGAAAGCTCCGACGATGCTTTGGAGGTTGAGGAAGAAGGGAATGGGCGTGTTATTGTCGAGGAAATGGAAGTAGAACATGTAAGTGACTGTCACATTGCAGTGACCTGTTATTGACGAATCTCGATAGGGACATGATGACTTCGGGGAAATGGTTATCCATCAAATCATTCACACTATCGAATTTTGTCT
>JBBPJZ010000096.1:0-37953 GCA_038089015.1 Chalciporus aff. trinitensis
TGTCTCAACTTTATTCTCAGTTTATATACTGTGCCTACGTCTGAATAATCTGGTGAAATTCCATTTACCAAGTAGGACTAGGCCGAAGGTAGTTTGTTATTGTTTATCCCTAGTCGATACTCAACAGAAGTCAATGAATAATCCGTGGATTGCATTTGTGCGATAGTAGTGATGATGCCAACATTCAGCGTTCAACTTACTCCGAAGGGTGATATGCGTTGGCAGCAAGTGGTTATTGCCAGGAGATGATGGACTCATACTCTTGTGGTCGCACCACATGTAGCATCATTTCGTGAATGTATATTTTCAAGGGTTCACGGGCTCACACGACCACACCAATACCATGGAACGGATGAGCCAGAATGTGTAAATCGACCTCTTCTCATCATGGGCGTCGATTTCACGGCTTTTCAGGCCCCCGGATCCATTCGATCTACATCTGCTCACCCTTGGACAAGATATTCGGACGGTTTTGACGAAACAGAACGACGGTGAAGCGCTGAAGTTTGAACATGTTTGTTTGGCGCTCAGGCACAGAGATGTGGCATGAGGTAATTCCACTAACGCACACAGACGGAGTGAAGTAATATTCGAGATCCCCGTGTTCTTTTCAGGACAGAGTTCACCCACTGCAGTGGCGCAGTGTTCAACCCAAAGGCAACACTTATGTAAAGCATTGATGCCATACTCAATTTCAGGCGTCTCCATCGATATTCCCTCGGACGCTCTGCGAATTGCACCGACCACGGCGAGGTCAACTAGGACTCCCCCCGGACATGTCTGACGATCTCCTCCAGTCAGCATGGGCTCCAGGACTAATAGGTTCGTGAAAGTTATCGCTAGTGCAATTTTTGACGCTCATGAGACGGATAGGACTGGCTTTCTCTGGCTTGTGAGTATGCTGGTGCTAATCTGTTGCACTCTGCTTGATGCTCTCAACAGACTGTATGGTGCTACTCTGGGTCAGTCGATCTACTACGCGGTCTGCTTTCCACATGACTCGACATTGATGAAGCTAGTGGTATGTAAACTGAGTTCGTCCATGCGTTCATGAGTCTGACAAGGTATTGGTAGGTCCTCCTCATTTTGTACGTCTCATCGGAAATTGGTTCACCTTCTCAACTGAGCATACTGTATGTCGTCGTCTAGCCTGGCTGACACCGTGCATGTGGTTGCAACCGCCCAATTATTCTGGTGGATGCTTATATCTTGTCACCAGCAATTCACAAGAATATGCCAGGATGGGTTACCGTGGTAAGTGTAACAACTAAATGTTGATCCGGTTTAATTCGTTTGTCCTCTAGGGGATTAATAGTGAGTGTATATACGGCTGACTCTGGTGTCTTTTGCTCAGGCATACTTATATCACGATGCAGGCCATACTCGTCATTCACATAATTGCTTTCCAAGCGAGCTCTTCCTTCTATGGTTAATTGCGAACATTGGAGCTCATTGTTGTATTTGTTGTGCAGTGGTCAGTTGGACCTATGCTGAGCCGCTCGTCAATGTATTGACCGCGTGGATTAGCTTCTATTGTCATCGGATATGGATCAGTGAGTTGTCATCAGCATAGAATTCGTACAGAGAAACTTATTTTGGCAGTCAGCAGGAGGAGAAAGGATGTAATGTCGGCCATTGTATGTTCTGGGCATTATTTAATTGATGAATGTTGCAACTGATGTCTCTGAAGCTAGCAGTAGCAGTTATTGGAGCAGGTTAGTCTCATCGCTTGAGACCTGTCTCTGCCTGATGTGCAGGTTTCGCAAGGCACCAGTATAGGTATGTACTTTTGCACCTATGAAATAACGTTGAGCAACCAATCGTGGAATCATAACAATTGAATGTCAGGATTCTGCGTCACAAGGTTCATATATTTGTTCTTTGGCGAGCCAAGGTTGATGATGCCCCATGTCAGTTTCTAGTCTGGGTTAGCTCGCTTTACACTATCGAATCCAGTGAGCCTGAAGTGGCTACATTCTCACATTCGACTCACTCAAGGGTTGAATGCTACGTTCAGTTGATGGTAGCTGTGGCAGGCCTAAATACTATCGCTGATCTTGTTATCACGAGTTCTATCTTCAAGTATATGTGGAGATTGGCATTGCAGAGAAAGAAACACGGCATCATACAAGATCTGGCTATTGTCTTCATCAACATGGGTGCCTTCACATGGCGAGGCCACCTGATTTTATCATATTTTCTGCCTGTAGTATTGATCAGACTTTCGTGTTCAGCACCATCTCGCTCATCCTTGGGGTTGTGGTAGGTGCGAATGGTGTGATCCCCTGGTCGTTGACTGACAGGCGTAGTATCTCGCACAAGGTCACAGTTACTGGGTAGTTGCGGTTGGAATCTTGATGAGCCGAGGTAAACATCCTTCTGACCCGCTGATCAATTGCTGACTTATTGGGGCGTTGTGCCAGTCTACGTGAATTGATGGCTGTGTAAGTGGATTTGTGGTTGCTACTCTCAAATGTTGGGCTAAGTATCTGACAGCCTCAACGCGAGAAAAATGATACGTGATCAAAAATCAGGCCCACGGATGAGCCCTAGCATTGAGCTCAGATTTCTAACAATTTGAATCAAGTAGTATGTCTCTCAATGGTATTTTGCATTTTCGACAATCTTTGTCTCGACTACCGCACATCCTAACCAGTCCATCGTCGTAAGGAAATGAACAATCGCCTGAATGTCATATAGCCTACGGCGTGAAGTCCAAGATGTAAATGGGCCATGTCATCACATCATAACTTCTCAATCTGTTATGTACGGTGGTCATCCATGGTTCGGTTCAATATATAGGTACAGTACGAGGTGAGTATGCCAATTGCCTCGACAATTTGTTAGGTCCGTCCTGATTGCTGGCAACAGGTGCCATGGTGCTTGACTTGATATAAACGAGTGAGGGAACGGCCATGCGCAATGACCTGAAGAAGACTTGGCATAGATTACCAGATTTTAGGCTGCTGAAACTGAAGAAATTCAGATGTAGTTCGCTCCAAAGACACAGGGCAGCGAGGCATATCGTGTCCGCTGTCCAGAGCCCAAGTCCGAGATAATTGGCATCTATGAATCATGATCCTTCGAAGCGTCATAGTCCCCGCTTGAACAGTTGGAAGCCTGACTAGTAATTATGGTTAGTGCTCTCGGAGCTGTGAATGACTCAGACTACATAAAAGACACTTCCCATCAGGCCATAGCACCATTTAATTTTCATTTACAGTCAGTGCATCTGTTTTCATCTGGAACCCGTGATATGCCAGCTCTATACCGTTCCAGCGAGTGTTACTTTCACTGGCCACCTGACGCTGACAATGTAGGGGTGCATGGTATGCGTATTCTATTTTTTTCATCTGGATTATTGTTTAAACGAGGCAGATGTGCGTACCACAAACGCTACAGGGCAAGGAAAGAGAGTCAAAAGGGCCAGGGCGCGTTGCTCTCCCATCATGTATCTTTGGCAACGGTCCGATGATTTACTTAATCGCCACTCTTAACTTGTCCGCTACAACTCCTCATGATCAGGTGAGAAACCCTTTCGGGCCAGCGCCAATGATCCCTGCGGCCGAAGCCCTAACTTCTACGTTAACCCGCCTGCCATTATCATGATGTGCCTTAACATGCAGGGTGTGCCGTCCATCCCGGATCTCAAGGTCGGTTTACAGCCTAAATACCACAGATCTACTGGCAACAAACGCTGGAACCCTCAGTGATGTTCCACGGGGTCCTTACTGAGAAGGGTTGTAACACTGGGGGAACCCTTGGTGGATTCCTCCAGTGATATAAAGTCAAGACGCAGAGCAGGGAAGGCGTCCCACTCTACATGAAAATGCTAGTGCAACTCACATGCACCCTTCTTTTGGCTCTTCGTTTGGTCGTTGCAAATGATACGTCCTCCCTCATACCCCGTCAACACAACTCGGGGGCTGGCAACTCGCACGTACTCGCTCAGCTCTTGGTGCCTAGCCCAAAAATTGCCCTGAGCGATAGCGGAGCGGTATGTCCGAACGGCTATCGCGAGTCGAGCTTTTAGATCCTTCCATATCTCTTTGCTGATTACTGACTTTGCTAATAGAATCATGCACCAATTTTCCGAATTCGTGTGCGCAGACTGGTTATCGTTGCGTAAGTACGTTGCTTGCAGGATATCAGAATTTTACAAATTGGTTTCGTGTCTTCCACTCAGTGTTCTGCAACCGCTACTTGCCCTGATGGCAATACGGTAAGTTCCTCCCCCACCCCTCCGATATACGACGGGAGGCTAATTTCAGCTACCTCAGTGTATCGGAACTGACCAGTAAGACCTTGGGTGGTTGTCAAAAGTCTTCGAGATTGATGACTTTCTGCAGGTGCTGTCCGCAGGGATTCCAGACATGTGGTGGTCAGACTTGCTGTGATGCTGGTGCGACGTGCTGCAGTGGTAACACCGCGTGCTGCGACGTCGGTAGCTTTTGCTGCAATGATCAATTTGGCGGATGTATGCTAGTTCAAATCGAAACCGGGATGCTGCACTGACAGATATCGATAGGCTGCCCATCGGGCTCTTCCTGTACCACCGGTAGCGATACATGCACTTCTGTAGGGGGTGGTAGTGGGGGCTCGTCCTCGACTCCCATTTTGTCTCCCTCGCCTTTCCTAAGCTTCACGTCTCCGTCCCCCATTGAACCGACCATCGATGCCTGTACAACCCTTTAACGACTGCGAGTTCTAGTCCGGATGCCCCCCCTGGACTGGGCAGTAGTAAGTTGCGATTTTATAATCGGAGGTTAACTCTGATCACGGTGTCACGGTATCCCAGCTACGAGCGGCAGTTTATGCAGCACCTTTGCAGGTACGAGTGTTGGAATAGTAGTTGCTGTGGCACTGGTTGTTGGCTTTGCTATCTAGCAGACAAGTACTTCTGGCCTGCAAGAGCTTGCTTGGTCAATATGACGCTCCACGTAATATTGTCTCCTTGACGTGAATACAGGGCATTGTGAAACGTCTCACCCACATTGTCCCGACCGGAATCTAGCGGTGCACCTGGAGCAGATCAGATTGTGGGGGTAATGTTTCGTGAACCTCGGAATATCGATACTCACCTTTGTCTTCGGTTTGACACTTTGGATTGTCTCCCCACCCTGCTCTTAGAATCATGATAGACATAAGATAGGACGATTGTGCATTGAGCGCTCGGAAACCAACTAGGGTTAAGTTGGACCCCAGAATTACGTAGCGTTCATGTATGGCAAAGTTCACATTGCGACTGTGCCTTGGTCAAGTGGGTTGACGGGCACACAGGTTTAGAATGATTGTATGGCATTCCAAGGACACCGCCGCCCAGATCACCCCGGCAGTCTCGGCGTATTGGAATGTAATGAAGACTTTAAATAGTGAGTGGGTCAGGACCGGCGTCGTGACAAAGTTCAACTAACAACCCACCTTCAGTCTGAGCGCAAGGCTTGGACACTCGTATCCCTAAAGTATACCTAAATGCAGCGCAGTAGGACTGTTCCTCGAGATGGACAAAGCCTCCAAGGCGCTCTGCAGTTACTGCTCGCCCGAGTGCAAAGCGGTGTGAGCAACATGACCTCGGAAACGCATCTTTCTAGGAAGATAAATGATCTCGAGCAAATGATTCAACGGGGTCCAGCTCTTACTCTTGACGACTTGGTGAGCTGCGACGTTGGTCTAGTATTTGTTGTGAAGTTCAAGCCACTTTTGTTACTTGTCTAGCCTGCGTTTGTCGATGCCCTAAAGAATCTCCATGGAGTCATCAACGATAGAGAATTCCTTGTGAGTATCTCCCACTCTAGACATGAGAGCGACTCCATTAACACTAGGGTGTTGTCCAGCTCGAAAAGGCCATTGTGCTTATGTCCCACCTTCCAGATGATTCCGAGTTTGCGAAAACCGCGGAACAATACGTCATCGATCTCCGTGAGTATCGGAATCAGTATTCGGAACGCTACAAACTACAGTCTAATTACCCTCCGCGCTATAGTGTACAAGGACTTACCTCACCCGCCCTGTGGATTTCTCTCCACCTATCAAGCAGCCCCGCCGACTGCCAGTGAAGAGAAGATCGTCCCATATGCTTTCCGTAGTGCAGACGGATCCAACTACAACGTTCTACACCCATCTCTCGGACGTGCTAGTCAGCCTTACGCGCGTTCTGTGCCTTCGACGCGCATACAGACACCCTCGAGCCTTCCGGATGCAGGCGTCGTCTTCGATACCCTTTTACGCCGAAAAAGTGGTGACTTCGTGCCACATCCTGGGGGCTTGTCGAATTTGTTTTTCGCGTTCGCTGATCTCATAATCCACAATATCTTCCACACAAACTCCACGGACTGGACGATCAATGACGCCAGCGGTTACCTTGACTTGAGCATCGTCTACGGAAGTAGCGTCAAACAGGTCGATAGCATCCGCAGAAAAGACGGGACAGGCAAAATCTGGAACGATGCATTTGCTGATAGTCGTTTACTGTTCATGCCTCCTTCTGTTTGCGCGCTTGCAGTGCTCTTTAGCCGCCACCACAACGTGCGTCTTCCTCTAAAACTTCTTTCCCCACTTGCTCATGCTACCATAGTACATTGCCGAGAATATTTTCAACGCCAATGAGCATGGCTCGTACAATCTACCTCAGTCGGATGAGACATTCTTACACGCCCAAGACAACGAAATCTTCCATAGAGCGAGATTGGTCAACACTGCGTTCTTTATGCAGGTCGTCCTCCAGGATTACGTGGGCTGCATTCTGGGTCTTGTCAGGGACGGCTTAACCTGGCGTCTTGACCCACTCGCGGTAAGGAGCCCTCTGAATAGGACGTGAGCGGTGCTCACAGATCAACCACAGCCATTCCGCGAACTAAATCACGCCGTGTGTCCTCGAGGAGAGGGAAATGCCGTCTCCCTCGAGTTCAACTTGCTCTACCGCTGGCATGCCTCTCTCTCAGAACAAGATGAAAAGTGGCTCGATGGATTATTCAGAGAGCTTCTTCCTGATAAAGATCCGGAAACGGTATGATTTATGTTTACCACGAGTCTAATTCAATTCCTTCACGTCAGCAGATATCCCTCGAAGACTTTGGAGAGGTAATTCGAAAAAGGGTCACTCCACATGGTGATGTGCAAACCTGGACGTTTGATGGGTAAGTCACGATCCCACATAACAAATCCTCAAACTGATCAAGGTCTCGTCAGATTAACTCGAGGTCCCGACGGTCGATTTGCGGATCAAGACATCGCTCGCAGACTGCAAGATGCGACCGAGCACAGGGCAGGTGCATTCCGTGCCAGGGGCTGTCCTGCGGTGATGAGAGTGATAGAGATTTTGGCCATTGAGCAAGCGAGGAAGTGGGAAGCATGCACAGTAAGCGACTGTGCTTCGATTGGGAACTCGTTCGCTGACTTCCGAGATGTAGCTGAACGAGTTCCGTACATTCATGGGACTGAGACGTGAGTCCCGAGTTCTTTGCTTATCCTGCACCCCTCCCTGACTAGATGGTTACCTAGCATACAAGACTTTCCGAGAATGGAACCCTGACCCGGAAATCTCTGTGAGTTCTTGCCGGAAGTACTCCGAGTCGTCTCTTAACACTCTCCAGTCTGCAGCAGAGAAGCTCTATGGGCACGTTGATAACTTGGAACTTCACGTTCGTGGACGTTGTGCTTTGGTGTTCTATTTGGATTACTAACAGCTGCCCCACTCAAGGTTGGTTTACAAGCTGAAGAGACCAAACCTCCTATCCCTGGCGCTGGATTGTGTCCCGGATTCACAATCTCTCGCGCCATCCTAGCAGACGCTGTATGCTTAACTCGTGGGGACCGATTCCTGACTATCGATTATACCCGTCTGTATTTCCCTCCCTTTGTTTGTGCCAGTCCTGACACCCGCATAGCATACAACCTGACATCTTGGGGATACCAACACTGCAAGGTCAACACTGCAGACGGTTCATATGGGGGGATGCTATCGAAGCTTCTATTGTCACTCCTGCCAGACCAGTACCCAGCCGATTCGGTCTATGCTCATTTCCCCTTCATGACTCCCGATTTCATGCGCACCCCTTTGCAATACCACTCGCCAGATTTGTTTACCTATTATAATTGGTCAAGACCGACTCGATTTGAAGCCGCCGATGCCATTGGTCACGACAATGCCGTCTACCGTGCACGGATCTCGAAACTTACGAAGGGCATCAAGGTAGATTCTACGGAGGTTTGTTTACATTATTCAATTTACCGAGTAGCGAATGATTGAGAGGAGTACAGGTTTGGAAATCCATCACGGAGCAGACGCTTTCCGTATCTTTTGCAGAGTTAACCAAGGACTTGGTGAAGAAAGCGTCCATCTCTACTAGTACCAATGCCATGGTGATTGATATCGTGAAAGATGTCATCAACCGAATTCCTATTTATTGGGCGGCGAACTTCATCGTGAGTCAAAGAACTGGATTTTGAAACTCTCACTCATGTTTGAGAAAGATTGGTTTGCCCATCACCATGTTGGATGGCGTCTGGGGAGGACATACTGCAGCGCAGTGGAGGGAATTATTTGCTAATGTGACAAAGTATAGGGTTTCTCGTCTGCATAATCCTCGATTGACCGTGCGCAGGTATCTCTACTTCAACGATGACCCGCTCCGTGACTGGTCTATGTACCAGGCGGCGGTAGAGGCTACAGATGACATCATCCACCATCTCTCCAACCGTCTAAAGAGGCAGAAGGGCGGGATTGTGAGTTTCATCGAGAAGCAATACTCGATTGAATGTTGACCCACTGTGCCAGATTTCCATCGGGGGTGCTTCCGATGTCATTGCAACTTCTTTCATCACAAGCAATGTCCAGAACGACAAATTTATTGACAAGGTCCTATCGAGTACAAAGTCATCTGATATGATGGCCCTCGCGTATAGTATCTTTGCGGAGTCGGTGCCCTCCGCGATGCTGTTTTCTGCCGTCATAGTGTCCGTAGTCGATTATTACGCGAACCCTGACCAGAAGGAAGAGTTACAGAAACTGATTCAACTGAGCAACGATACCCACACCGGGGACCTGATGGAGTTCATCAATCACGCGCTCAGCAGGTCGGCTACTTCCTATTCCAACGGACACGCAAGTAATGGCGTGAGTTACCTCCCTCTTCGTATTGGGTTCGGGGCCCGGAAACTATACTGATACCGCATACAGCTTTTACCTTCGTTCGTGATCAGCGGAGATCACCAGATCGATATTCAGGGGAAACGAGGGTGAGCATCGCCTCTCGGAGTGACTATGAAACGCCGTGACAGTCTTGTCGTCCAGCCTCGTGTCTCCGGAGCTTTTCTCGAAGGTGAGGGCCAAGTGTTGCGTGGTTCTTGAGAAGTGCTAAACTGCGACTGCCTCAGGTTGCGCCTCAAGTCATCAAGACAATATTCAGCTTGAAAAACATTTCCTTTTCACCTGAGCCAATGGAGTTTGGTGGGTGCCCCGTTGATGCTGGGATAATCTGGACATGTTATTGACATCGTCTTCGCAGATGACAAATTGCCTTCTTCGAGTGTTATCCAGGTTTGGACGAAATGAGTTGGAGCGATCATCAGTCACTGATCATTGGCTTGGACATTCCAGTACGACGCGTGAACACTGAACAGCCTCGACGGTTGACCAAGCCCGAGCAATTCCATGTCACGGACGGACCGTGTGTTGTACATAGCTTTCTGACCTTTTTGGACACTTGTCGATGTTTACTTGTACAACGCCTGCAGCCTTGTTACCCCCCGGATTCTTCGTGTGTCAGTCACAGATCGTGTAGAGCCAAGCAAATAGTATATGTGCACAGGGACAGCCAGGACAGGAACAGCACGAGCCTCGAATCCACCCAACGAATTACAGAACGCTTTCCACACACGACAAAAAAGCATGAGAAGGGTATAACCCCTTGAGTTCAGGAAACCCACAAATCCTTTCAGAATACAGCTAACCCAAGGAAAGCAGCCCCGACGACAGCTGAGATCCCAACAGCCTTGCCAAGCCCTGTCAAAGCCATGCTGTGCGAGGCACCACCGGTGACTACGAACCCAATAGCCAAGACGTTCCAAGAAAAATGTGTTCAATCAGATACCTTGGCATGGATGTCAAGCAAAAAAGGAACGACACTGACCTCCAGATCCGGGAGGAGGAGCAACGGAGCTTATAACGGAGGCGTGGCTTGTGGTGGATGTCGTACCTCCGACGCCAGGCACTGTGAGAGAGGGTGCGCCACCTCCACCTCCACCTATGGGCGAAGGGCCGAGGGTGGGGATGGCACTGAGGGTGGCGGTAGTCGGAGTAGGTGGGGGTGGAGGTGGGAGGCTGGTTGAGCCTCCGCCCCCGTTACCGCCTGAACCCCCGCCGTTTCCGCCAGTGCCTCCACCGCCAGTGCCAGTGCCAGAACACGTGTTTTGACCAACCGTGCAACTCGTTCCGGTAGGGCAGCCTTAACGATGCAGGTTAATACGTAGTGTGGGGTGCGTGGTGGGGAAATGGGACGTACATCCACCAAAGGAGTCGTTACAACAGAAGTAACCGGGGTCGCAGCAAGATTGGTTGCCGCTGCAGCACGATGAACCAGGGACACAGCATATCTGACCACCACACGTCTGAGCGTTTTGCTGTAGCGGAGGGGGGGAGGGGGTCAGAAGGGCGGAGAGGATGGGAGACGAGAGTGATCTCACGAGTTTACTCCAAAACACTGGCGAGGCCAACATTGTCAGGGTCTGGATCAGATACAAAGGGGCTGGAATGAACGTACGTTGGTGCCGTTCGGGCAACTGCTCACGTCGTTGCACTGGATAATGGTGTTGGATCGTGATGATGAAGCAGATATGTGTAACGCACGCAGTAGTAGCCATTGGGGGCACATTGGTTGGGGGAGTTTGGGCAGACATCTGAACAGGACGTGGTCAGACGGGAGAAGTGAGTAGGAATTAGGCCAACCCACTGTATCCAGTAGGACACCCATCCCCGTTACCCCTTCGAATAAGCTTTGGATGAATCACCAAGAGCTGGGTGAGCACATGGGATGTCGCGGCAGCGTTCTGCTGACGGGTCACTCTCGGGACCTCATCCCCAATGACGACTTGGAGGCAAAGCAGTAGCGCACAAATGAGGCGGAACATCGCAAAGTGCGGATGGCTGAGAGTTCTGTGAATGTTAGTAGGTTTTCATTTCCCTCGTTTTATACAGTTCAGAGACGCCGAGGTGTCGTAAAACATCGTGCATCTTTCTCAGAAGGGTTTTGCCATGGAACTAGTTGTCAAACAGCACATGCGGTCAGTGAGGACAAGAGGATGCTGTAGACGGGCTTGGACAGCTTGGCTGCCAAGAATTTCAGGGACGGCAGGAGTAGGGAGAATTATGCAGACCATGGTTAGGGTTTGATGAAGGTACCACGAATGCGATTACTTCTGAACTGCCCTGAATGGCCAGAATAGACGAGCATCCAATGAAACCAGGGACCAGAGCAGAGTCAGCTTGGCTGATATCAGGCAACGCATTGCAGACGGCACCGAAGCACGTGGCAGACACTCAATGTGACAGTTACTCATCATATGCAGCAAGAAATGAATACGTACTGGAGGCGTTGCTAGTGGGTTTTCAATACAGTTCTGCCGATCGTCCGTTCCTAGAAGTGTATCTTTGTGAAAAATAAAGAAAATTGGGTGGCGAGGTGTAAGAGACGAGACGTTTGACACATGAAATGCGATGGACTTCAGGAATGGAAAATGTCTTTGGACACTGGCTTTATCTGAGGGGTCTATTTCGTTAGAAACACGGTGGGAAGAACAGGACGGCGACATCTGAGCAGTTGCGCGAACTTTGGACCGTGGAGTGGGCCGAAGAGTCAACAAGTAGAGACAAGATCCCCATCTAAAACGGCAAACGATAGATTAGAATACGTACGAAAAGTCCCAGAAGAGTCGTAAAGATACGTGATATAAGTAATAGTTCTACATGACAACGCAACACGAGTTTTGCTACACACCAGGATCAACAGAAGAGCATGTATGGTGTATCGAAAGGACATACCTTCTTTGCCGTCTTATAAAACATCTTGCTCTGGGCGGAGAGTGCGTTGGAGCGCTCGACTAGGTTGTCCAGCTTCTCTCCTCGTTGGAGGACAGACTCGATTGTCTTGTGCTAAGAGTATCACATGTCAGACAAATATGGTATGGGCTGGGTGCGCTAAACGTACTAGAACAATCTTCGTCTCGTCTAGTTCTTGTTGAACTCTCATGATGGTATCAGCCTGTCGCGGGTCTTGATACTTAGAAAGGTATGTCTGTATGTCAGGGAAGGAGATCGCAGCTGGATTGGAGAAAGCGGATTGAGGGACTTTGGCAGTGAATTCATCGAGTATCTTTGCCAAGAGAGAGAAAGCTGGTCGGACAGGGTACTCCTGGTCGGTGACGATGATGGCTATGAAGACACGTAAACCAGCAGGTACCTATCAGAGAGCAAGAGACTTGCCTGCGAGCTGTTCTGCACCACCACGGTTGTATACATGGGCTGTGTAGTTGTTCTCTTGTACACTTTGACGTTGACCTTGTGGTGTTCTATCAACGACTGTCTTGGAGAAGAAAGTCAAGAACTCCGAGACAGAGCCTCGTTGGTAGAACGAGAAGCTTGAGACATCCGACGCAGTGCTGAGGACTGTGCTCGGTGAGCCTGGTGGTGCAAGGACGACAGAGAGCAAGAAAATCTTCATGGTTGTGGTGGTGGTTGAGGACGAAGGAGGAGAGTTGAGGGAGATGCAAATGAGACGTAAGGTGTTGGTTGCGGTGCTGTCACAGCTCTGTCAGTCTGTCAGATTGACTCTACCAAGTACTACTTACTATTTCTATTGCTACATACTACTACTATTGCTATTACTAGTCTCAGCAGTGACGAGGCAGGGTATGTCTCTGGCTGTCGCTAGTCTCTGGATATCGATTGTCTGGCTCGTCATCTACGCTCTCAAACACTCTTCAAGGCGGCCAAAGTCAATCCTACCACTCTCCCGAAACCACAGACCATCCACCGAAGTCGTAGTAAAGAATCTCAATCTACGGCTCAAGACAGAAAGTCTGAATGCATACCACGACGAGCTGACTACCTGGCTTGCTCTAGAGGACTCTCGTACTCTCAGACAAACTCTCGTATGGATCTACGACCTGGGATGTCTCGCTAGCACCGTAGGCATGCTGGTCGGCTTTGGTATCCTTGTCCGGATGGTTGCAACTCTATCAATGCAAGTCCTGCTCACAGCACCTGTCGCTCAGCCTGATGCCACTTTGGTCGTGAAGCGGGGATTGATCAACGCCCTTGATGCTGCTTCTGACGCTACACCCGCCTCCGGTGCACTGAGAATTAATCCCATCGTAAGCCCTCCATCATCTGTTCACTCCAGTGGAGTTCAAATCAATTAGATACCAGGAATCACCGTTCCCCTCCACCATCTTCCGGTGATCCTTCTGGCATTATGCGTTAGCCAGGTTGTCCATGAAGCCGGACACGCCGTTACCGCAGCACTGTACGTAGGCTGCGAATATCCAGTTGACCACGATTGACGTACCAAGCAGCCATCGCATACCCATGCTCTCCTGCGGGGTCGCAGTGACGTTTATCTTGCCCTCTGCCTTCGTAACCCTTCCTTCGGTTCGACTCGAAAAGCTACTCCCTCGTGAACGTATGCAAATCGTGTCCAGTGGCTGCTTCCATAACTTCACGTTCTTGTGCCTGCTGTTATTTGCAGCCTGGTCAGGGTTAGCGCAGCTGCCTATGTCGCTTCTCTTTCAGAATGTTTCCGCACTCGGGAAGCTCGTTGTCAGCGTCGACTCTGTCAGTGCCTTTATCTCGTCACTTTCCTATCTTCTGAGTTTTCACAGGATTCGCCACTTGCGACTCACATTCCTGTCAATTCCTTGATCACCGGGGTCGATGATGTCCCTATGGCCTGTGTATCACCAGAAGATCCATGGGGTCGCTACTTGCTTTCTCCTTCCTCTGGCTATACCCAGGGTTGGTGTGCGAATAACTCTATTCTCGCGCAGGCACAGGGTAAGGAAGCTGCAGTATATCAATTTGCTTGCTTAGTTGCTCATCATGGACTCCTCAGGGTGCACCAGCGCAGACCTCCAATCATGCTTTGTATCCAAAGAGGATGAAACCGCAGAGTATGGCCTGGACCCAGTGCCGATCTTCACAGATGATCCGAAGCGATGCAACTCTTCCTCGGAATGCACTTCATCCTCGTCCTGTGTCGTTCCTCGTAGGGATCAACAGCTTGTACGGATCACTCTCACGCAGAACTACGGAGGTAAAAGCATAGAGGGCATCCTCGTTTGGAAGGGTCCGAAAGAGGAGATTTGGGAACAAGGTGTGTGACTACTGATGGATTGTTGGGAGCATACTCAGGATGTTCGTGCAGTGGAAGTCAACAACCTACGCCCTCGTTTTCCCTTTGTCTCACATCAACTTCTAAGAATTGGTTCTACTTTCTTCGAGTAAGGTGTCTTTGCTCAATGTCTCTCCGCCGTGATTGACACAATTGACCACAGGTACATGAAGATTGCGAATCTTTCGCTATACCTTGTTAATTTGCTCCCGATTTCAGCGTTGGACGGATACCAATTTCTTTCGGCTCTCCTGCAGTTTGTGTGGGGTAGGGCAGGTACTAGAGTGGGGAGCGTTGACCTCGAGGCCCATAGTAACCGAACCTTGCTAGTCAGCGAGGCGTGGATACAGAGATGTAGGGCGTTCCTGAGTATCAGTGCTATCGTGCTTATCACACTCTGCGCTTTGCTGGGTATCATCAGCAAGATAATAAAATGATATTCCACATCTTGCGAGTCAGGATCGACACCTTCACGCATCATCGAAGAAGAATTCCTCGCAGCTCGATGATCAAACCACCATTCCTCTTTCAAATGGCAGAGCCGGTGACCGTCACCAGGCAACTGTGGAGATTACGAGTGTTTTTTTCGAGTCTCTGTTGTGTGATGTGACTCTGGCATACAACGCATTGGCATAACAAACATGGTCGAATGCATACGATATGTCGTGCTGTCCCGCAAAGAGGTCCTCCCCACCCTCCTGCGACCCCACTTCCCCACGCGTCATGTGGACGGTAATCAAAGAGAAGAATAAAGAAACAAGTAAATCGAGCAAGCCCTCTGAATCGGGTGCACGATTTTACTTCTTCTTAGCTGGCTGAGCAAGGTCAACCACGTGCAGGCCTAGCAACATCCCTTATTAGCCAGGGGCCCTGGAGAGGGAGAGCGTGTGGATGAGGGAGCGGGAGACTTACCTGGGGGGAGACTCTGCTTGAGCTTCTCAGCCTTTTCTGGGTCGTCGATGGAGAGAGTGTAGAGATATCTTGAGCAGCGGATTTTGAACTTGGTCTGAGCCTTGCCCGTGGGGGTCTTTGCGGCCACCTTCTTTATCCGGGCCTCTGCAGAACGAAAACACAACGAACAGGGGTGGCGTGGTAGTGAGGGTCGAGAGGGCGTCCAGCGAGTTGAGGCGAGTCCAGGAATCAATATGAGGTGGTCAAATCGTCCAAGGGGATAAAACTCACGCGTTGCATCTTTCCGCCGTGCGATCTCGATGAATTCCTTGATGTCCCGGATTTCCTTAGGCTGAACACAGTTATCGTCAGCATCCTCGAATAAACCGCGATGAATTGTGTCTCCGTACCATGGCGAATGAATGTAGTCTTGTACCCGATGACTATACTCGGCGGATAACTACTGTGACAGTGTAAACGAGTGGCTGAACCTTGATTTGCCAGTTTCTCGGAAACTTCCGACATTTAGGCTTACAAACAAGATGAAAAATAAATAACTTAGGGTAAAATAATCCAACAGTAATTCACAACAATGGATACAATCTGGTGAACTAGTGACTACATCTCATGGAGCAAGTGAAAAGAGCAAGAGTGATAACAGGGAATGCAGGAAAACGTGTCAAACATGTCAATGTCATGAAGGGTAACTTAGTTGGCCGTTCTTCGTTCATCATGGCTTGAGCTTTCTTGGGGAACCCACAGAGGATGCGGGTGACGAGATGCTCGTTGCCGAATCGCTGATAACAGACGACGTTGGTCTGCTTATGCGGCTGCGTAGTCGCTCCACCTCCCGTTCCAGCCTGTATACACCATCAATACCACATGGGTTGGACACTTCGTGGCTGACTTACGTCAATGTAGCCTGTTTGGCTTCCGCGGCTTGCAGCTCAAGTCGACGGTTGGCACGAACCAACTCGCTTTCAGTGGAATGCTGTACGTTTGTCAAGTGAATAGAGCTTGACGATGACTGATCCAACTCACCGCTTTATCAAGATCCCCTCGAATAGACTGGAGCTGAGATGCCGATGTTTTGCGGTCTTCCTCGAGCCTAGCACGCTGGCGTTCGCTCTCTTGAAGTTGCATTTGTAGTTCTCTGACAACCTTGTCCGACGAGCGAAGCGAAGCAGATTGCCTCTTATCATTGGTAGCTTGGCTGAGCTGGGCAGTGAGGTCTTCGACGCGAGCCTGGAGCTGTCGGATCGTTGTATTTGGTTGGGGCGTGTTGGTATACGATTTTGTCTCCAAGTCCACTATCCGAACGTTGAATTCCTTGACCTGTTTTTCGAGCTGTGCCTGGAAGAAAAAATAAGACAAAGTCCCGCCGGTCAAATTGGGGACATACATTCTTCCTATCCAGCTCCGTATTTTCCAGGCGCATCTTGTCCAGTTCCAGCTGGCTTTCAGCAGCATGCGTCTCCGCAGCCTTCATCCGACCAAAGGCAACGGACACACGATCCTCCTGCTCTTCCAGAGAACGTTCGAGGTCCTGCTTCTGCAACAAAAGTTTCTGCACCTCTCGATCCGAAGATACTTTGCTTGCATCCATGTGATCAAGTTTGATCCCCTCTAGCTCGGCCTGGAGCGAGCGTCTGGCTTTTTGAAGCATCGCCCGGTCTGCTTCGGCATCGTTTAGAACACTCCTTAGCTCGCGGACTTGAGATTGGAGAGAAATGATCTGTGCTTGTTGATCAGACTGCACGGCGGTGGAAGCTTCGTAGGCCTTCGTCAACTCGGCGATCTTGGTCTCCATGCGCTCCTTGTCCCTCTTCCATGCGCCACTGTTGTGAACTTCTTCGTCGAAACGGAGCTGGAGCTCATCGTAGTCTGAGTGGATCTTGCGGTTATCTTCACGTAGCCTTGTCATTGTATCGCGTTGGGATTGGAGTTCTAGAATAGCATGTGATTAAAACTGCTGCTTTACACCAGGGACAGAGCGAATATACCTTCGCTGAGCTGGGCGAGTTCCCCTAAAGAAAACATGAGCATAGCCTCATAGCCCTTCGGAGGACTACGCACCTTGATACTTCTTTCGCGTCTGATCGTTGGTAAAGTCACGCTCCGAAAGGTCCTTCTGGTGCTGAAGACGCTCATCCTGAAGTTGTTGGGCCAGACGAGATCTGTGGATACCAAGCTCTGAGGACCCACGATCTTCTTCGTCCAGTTGCCGCTCTAGCTCCTGGAGTTTATGCGCAGTATTCTGCAACGCCTCTTCTAGCCCTTTATTCGACTTCTCCAGAGAAAGAATATACACCGCGTTCTTGGCCAGCTCTTCTTGGGTCTCCTTGAGCTGTTGCTCAGTGATCTGAGAGAGTTCAGCTAAGGAACGAGTGAGTATTTTCTTATACAGATTGTTCGGGAGAATACCCACCCTGATACCGTTTCCGAGTCTGATCGTTGGCCATGTCACGCTCCGCAAGGTCTTTTTGGTGCTGAATGCGTTGCTCCTGAAGTTGCTGGAGTAGACGCTGCTTGTGCCCTTCAGAGGGAGCACGATCGCCGCCCTCCTCTAATTGCTGCTCCAGCTCCCGCATTCTCTGCCCAGTCGTTTGTAGCGCCTCCTCCAACGTTCTCTTGGCCTTCTCCAGGGATCGAATATACCCAACGTTCTTCTGCAACTCGTCATGGGCCTCTTTGAGTTGCTGATCGGTGACTTTCTTCGCCTTCTCGAGGACGTGAACATGCTCGACGATTTTCTTGTCCTGTCTCGACTCCAGTTGTTTAATCTCCCACTCCTTGTCTTTCAACTCCGTTAGAGCCTTCTTCAACGCTGCATCGGTCTTCGCGAGACGACCTTGGTCGAGAATGAGCTGGCTGCGTTCCCGTTTCAACACACTGACGTCAGAAGCAAGACGAGCAATGTCCTCTTCCTTCGTCTTGATCGTCGCGGCATAATCGTTGGCTGTACGGGTAAGCTCGGCAAGCTGATCCTTGGATTGTCCCAAGGTGCCTTCGAGTTGCTCGACTTGGGTGTTGAGGCGCACAGTGTCCTCGTCCTTCTTCTTGATTATCGTGGAGTAGTCGTTGGCTGTGCGAGTGAGCTCCGCGAACTGATCCATGGCCTGGCGCGAATTGGTCTCGAGCTGTTCAGCCTTGGCGTTGAGGCGAGAAATATCATCGTCTTTCTTCTTGATTAGCGTGGAGTACTCGTTGGCCATGGTGGTCACCTCGGCAAGCTGGTCCTTGCTTTGTCGCCAGCTCTTGTCGAGTTGCTGGGCTTTGGAATTGAGCAGCTCCCTATGAAATAGATGAGTACATCTCAATGGTCAGGACGGTGGTTGGTACTCACGAATTACGTACTTCTGCGTTCAGCTTGGACTGAAGCTCATTCGTGGATGCTTCCGAGCGCTCTTTGAACCGAGCAAACTCCTCTTCGCGTTGGGACACCAAGGATTTAAAGTCCTCGGACAGCTTCTGTAGCTCATCCTTCTCTGCTTGAAGCTGCGCAAGCTTGCTCTCCATCGCAGAAAAGAGCTCCGCATACTCCGCCTCCTTCGCTTTCCAGTCGTTCTGCTCACTTTCAAGCCGCACAAGGTGCTCAGCAGCCTGATCAAACGCCTGCTTAAGGTTCTCGTGCTTCTCGTCCGTTTCCTTTTGTCGGTTCAGCGCGCGGTCGAGCTGTGAGTCGAGAACGTCGAGGTCAGCGTGAAGAGCAACGACCTCCTCTTCGAGCTCGGTCTCGCGCTGTTTGCTTCGCTCGAGAAGAGTGTCTTTGTCGACGTTGAGAAGTCTTTCCTCTTCCAACTCTTTGACGATCTTCTGTTTCTCTGCCTCGAGGGCCATCTTCATGTTTTCCAGGTTCTCCTTCTCGCGTTGGTCTCGCTCCGCTCTCTCCTTGATGAGCTGCAACTCGACTTCTTTCCGCCGGAGCTCCTCATCGTTGCGTGTAGCAGCGAGTAGGGGTCGAACCTGCGATGTCTCAGCATCAAGAACAATACCAACAAGTACGCGAACCAACCTTTGAGTAAAGTTGCCACCAAGGCCAGTCCCTGAGCTCGTTATACACTCGCGCATTGCGCTGAATAGTCCGAATAGCAACGGCACGATTAAGGATCTTCTTCATCTGTCTCCGTGCCGAGAACTTTCGAGCTACCGCTTGTAACCGCGAGAAAACATCGTAGAGGAGCGCATCCCGGCGTTCTTCGAGGTCGGCTAATACCCCGGCTTTGAAGAAGATTTTGGAGGTGCCGACGCGGTAAAGCTCCGTATCAAGTTCGAGGGATTCTACCATGCGAAGACAGGCTTTTCGACCATCCATGTACCCACGAGGGATAATCCCAGGCGTCATGATCTCGTAGCGTTGCCGGAACTCGACGAAGGGGAGCCGATTGGGATAACCCAGCCGTGCTATCCGGATACCCTCGAGTACACCATTGCAACGCAACTGGTCGAGGACGAGTGGGACATCAACCCGTCCCGGTTTCTTGTTGTTGTTGGGAACGATGCAACGAACGAAATGGGGCTGGGTGGCGTGGAGTTGGGTCATGAGGAGTCTCAGTTGCTCCCTATGCCTCTGAGCGACGGTGCGGAAGGCACCCTTCTTGACACCACGCTTCTTCCCCATGGCGAATCCCATGCTGGAAGCCGGCAAGTCCGCAAGAGGGCTGACATAGTCTTGGAATAGGGAAGCGATGTAGGGTTGTGTGGATGCGGAGAGCACACGCACGAGGTTGTCGTTGAGTGGGTCCTTGTTCTTCTCTAGCCAGCCGTCGGTTCGGTACTCAACTCTTCCGGCGTAGTGGGTGATGATGAAACCCTGTTCGAATTTAGGGAGACTGTATTTCGAGCGACCAGGGTGGGGTGGTTCGCCAGGGGGTATGTCTCCGCTCCACAGGGAATGAACCTTCTCCGTAAACGTGAGATCCGTCGCCTTGGGCATGATACACTCCTCGTCCAAACAGCTAAGGATACCGATCAAGTTGCCACCACCCTCGATAAGGTCGATTGTGGGCTGCAGGTCCAGCTTGAAGTTGACATAATTCCACTCAATGCCCTCGCGGGAATATTCTTCCTGCTCGAGGACAAACATGTGATGGTTGAAGAATTGTTGGAGTTTCTCGTTGGTAAAGTTGATGAGGAGCTGCTCGTATGTGTTGATCTCAAAGATTTCGAAGCCGGCAATATCAAGGACACCAATGAACGTCGACTTGGGAGTTGGGCGATCGAGGGCACGGTTTATACGGTCAACTAGCGCACCGAACGATTTCTCGTACAGCGTCTTGGACAGAGCAGCAAGCTCATCCAGAGCCTGCTGACCAGTCCGTGCCTGCATCACCCATTCTCGTCCAGCGAGAACCGTGGGGCGGAGGACGGCTTTCGTGAACTCCGCCATCGGGATTCCCAACAAATGACAAACTCGTTCTGCTTGAGAAGGGTCAGCCATAAAGGCATCGTCGGCACGCGTCGATGTGATGGCAATGTTCCCAATGTGAAGAACGGCTGCTACAACCCGGAAGAGGTCAAACTGTTCGGCTTGAGAGAAGCCGACGACTTCAAAAGCATTCTTTGGAATTATTCAATTCAATATCTTTTTCTGACAGTGAGAGGGCTTACCATAAGGGTATCCCAATCGTCTCGGTCGTTAACACCATCGATTTCCCTCCGGCTCCGGTTCAAGAATTCGTAATTCTCGATGTTCCCATCTAGCAATAACGAGTCTGAAACGCGGTGAATGATCCGAGAACAATACAAAACATCAGATGCGCCTACCTTTCAGGGGTCCACCGGTAGACATCAACTGATAGAACACATGGAAATTTCGTTCCGCCGGACTTCGGACCACCACTCTACTCTTCTCTAACAGGTACCAGTCTATATTAGCGCCAGATATGCTTCCGTCAGGGGCAAAGGAGATCCGGATAAATTTGCCGAAACGACTGGAGTTGTTGTTCCGTTGTGTTTGTGCATTGCCAAATGCCTCCAGAATCGGGTTGGCTTGGATGATCTGGCGCTCTAGTAAGCCAAGTCGATCCTTTGCTGTCGTGTTGGTTCCAGTTCCGTTTATTGATATGCTCTTCCTGCTTCTCGGTAACCCGACTGATGGTATAGTGGAAAACGACGACGACATGGAGGGTGAATGTGAATGTGAAGAACCCGGAAGGTGTGCATCGGTTGCTATGGCTGAAAGGTATTGAATGACCTTCTTCGTGCTCTCTGTCTTCCCGGCTCCGGATTCCCCACTTTAAGGACGATCAATCGACATGTCTGCGCCGAAACACGGATTGTACTAACGTGATAAGGATGCTCTGGTTCTCGCGTTCCTCCTGCATGTTTATCCATGCTCGCTCCGTAACGGCAAAAACATGAGGTGGGTTCTCGTCACGTCGTTTGTTGCGGTATTGTTGGATGATGGCATCAGTATAGAGCGGCAAGTTCTGGTAAGGATTAATAGCGACTAAGAATAGCCCTGAATATGTCTGCAGAGTAGGTGTTAGTTGGTACGGGCGAGCGCCACTGGCAACTGAATGATGATCGTGCGCCCGGGGACATATGCGAACATGGAAAGCAGACTCACATAGATGGCTCCAGATCCATACCTTAAACGGAGGTTGTGCACCACACTGGCTTCGTTGAGAAATGTGAGATCTGCGATGTCGTCCACGCGGTCGAATTTTGGGGGATTCATCTTCGATAGCGCGTAGAGAGGGACATGTCGTATCTGCACAGGACGTGAGTGGAGGTGAGAGTGAAGGACAGGGAGCATCTTTTACCTCCCCTCCTGAAGACATGACGATTTCTGCGGTTTCCTGGTCCTCCTGGTTGACCCATCCTGCGAGATAGCCCTCCTTCTCGTCTGGTACCCACACCCACTTCTTCTCGTTGAACTCAGCTTGTAGAGCCGCAGCACGGGCAGCCTCTGCGCCGAGAGAGGGCTGCAGACCGTTCATGACTGACATCGCGTTCTCTCGCTAGCAAACGCGTGTTTGAGATGGAGAACACAATGTGAGTGACACTGAGTGTTGATTGACCTTGGCGCTGAGTCTGAGTTCAAAGGATCAGCCATTCAACTAATCTCTCCCGTTTTGGCAACTACAAACGATTACACTCGACTACATTAATGTGAGTAGTACTTCTAAGCAAACTTCTAACTTAAGTTCAAGTTAACTCCTTTGCTCCGGACCAATATCTCTCTGCGCTCGCTGAGTTTGGGCATAATAATTGTGAGACGACGGAAGATGTTCCGTTACGCGAGTTCAATATCCCATTCTGATAATATCGATCAATCATTAGGACAAACAGAAACGCCGCAGGGGCCCGCGCTTACTGCATAGGTGCACCTACAACGATGGTTCTCACCAAATCTTGTTGCATTGGATTGCACCCTCGGAGATGGGTGTCTGCTAGTCCCTACTTCGTTGCGTATAAATGCGGGGGTCACGCACGGCGATCACTACTGCCATGTCTGTCTATGACGCGGAACTCGAAGCTTTCTTTAATTTCTGTGCCGCTTCAAATGAGTAGGGGTTATCCTCCATAGTTTTTTTTTGCCTCTGCTTATAAGGACTTAGAGCCGACCGACTCTCCCCCCGCTGGAGTCCACTTAATTACTTCGCGGATACAGACGGAGAGGACGACAACCCCCTTGGCATCTTTGATGTCCAGTCACTCTCAAATTATGGTGACTCCACGTCCCAGATCACGCATTCCAATGAAGGTACCCCCGTCTCTGACTGGTCCTCGCTGTCTCTGGTTGGCATCTTCTGCTTTTATGCCCGTCGTCAAGGAACTCACACCTCAATAGGAATTTTCTGACTCGAAGAGCGATATTTCATCACTCTCGATCAATCCTTCCTTCCTCGTAACGCGACGCCACTCCTCGCAAGAACGTGTTTTGCGTGAGGAACATGCCATTGATACTCAACCTGCCAACATAGCCCCGCCGCCTCATTTTCCAGAGCCACTCGCACTTCAGTCATTGCAGCCAGCGCCTGTCAAATCTACTTCTACCGAGGGTCCTGTCATTACTCCTTCCAGTGATTCCTCCGACGGAACGGCGGAGCTGGTGGAGACTCGTCGCAGGAAGAGGGAAAGAGTTGAGCCTGTGCAGGCTAAGACACCACCATGTCGCCCCCGCACCAGATATTATGTCCGCGCGATCCGACAGTCTTCCCAAGCGACAGACTCCGAGTACGTTGACTCCGACCAGGGGAACGACACTGACGATATCAGTACCTCTTCAATTATGACTTCCCCGAGGAACCGGCGGACGTCGGGCAGGTTTTCCAAGCCGGCTAGACGTATCCGCTGCGAGGAACCGTTCTGCGATTGCACATTTACTCGTCCGGCTGATCTTCGGCGTCATATGGCTACGCTCCACAGAAATTTGTCGCGCACGGAAGCCCTCAAGGAGACGCGGGAAGAACACCGCTTGTGGTGCAAGCAATGCGGGATCATATTGGGCAGGGTAGACGCTCGTCAAAGACACGAGAGTCATGCATCGTGTGCGCGAAGCCAGGTGATTATGAAGTCGCGCATACAGAACGGCACCGTTCGAGGGAGAGTTAGCCGTGGACAGCTAATTAAGTAGTCGATCAAGGTCAGATCATTTCCTTCTCCGCGCGAACAAAAATGGTGACCTGTGGAACCCCAGAAGTGGCAATCAGTTCTTTAAACCACAGGTCACTTCCCCAGCAAGATATAATAAAGTCGGTGGCGAGGATCCCCTCTGACGACTCTTTGTCGAACGGGGGCGATATGTTTTTGTTGTGTACTCACGGATGATTGTATGGTGAGATCTTCGTTGTAAAATATATTCGTGTTATTGTTTCTTCTGCGAGTAGTGGACCTACAGAGCGTCTAACTGAGATTGAAATATATTGCGACATAGGTTACGCATCACCGAAGCATCGGCTCACCATCAACCTGATTTGTACATCCTTGTCCTCACTCAACCGTATCGATGCGACACCTTCAAGACGGATATATGATTCGCTTTTCTTATGAAGCTTCTTTTGGACACTGATCATCGTATCAGACGCTCCAGCGTGCCTGGTCTATTCGGCGATATCGAATCATAGAGTTGATCAGAACTTTACTTGTGGGGCTGTACCCTGACGGGGTAGCACAGCAGCCAAGCTTAGAGCTGGGCCACATCTGCATTTTATGAGTAACAATCCTGATCGAGACGTGTTGGTCGGCCACAGCTTAGGTGTGTGAATATATATACCCCAAGCAGTGACACAGTGCACTTACATACGGACTCGCACCGTGTGAGATGTTACAGCGCTAGAAGCACCTATGGCGGCCATAAACGCTGGGCAACCCTGGACTCACAATCGTGTCCAAGTCCGTTGTCAGCGGGGTCAGACTCATAATAAGGACTCGGCGCTTTTTTCTAGGGGGCTTCTTCGAGAGGCGCCACCAAAGAAGGTATCACCCTCGGAACGTTTTGTCATGATTCAAGTTAGTACACATGCAGCACGGCAACAGCCTTGTGCGCGTGTTGTGCACGTTTTCATAGGGTTGGCCCACAATCAAAAACATGACCAACTAATACCTCGCGTCAATGATAAGAAGCCGTGGACGGGCGCGTTTTCAATAGAGACCTCTCCCCTAGCCATCAAACGCTGTCGCCTGTTCAGCAAAGATTCTTTCCCCGGAAATCGCTTTCAAGTTGCAGAATGTTTGATTTCTCCGACCCATTTAACCAGTGGGTGAACTTCCCCGCCGACGATTGGTCGACCCTTCCTCCAGTAGATGACGACGTCACTGGACTCAAGGACATGTGAGCACACAATAACAAACCGATCCTCTCTTGTACTGATGATGGGTTTAGAACTAGTGTTCTTGATCATCCATCCGATCAGTACATCAGAGAGCAGCGAGGGCGAGGCCTTCTCCTTGGAGAGGAATCGTCCCAACTGCTTCCCGATCTCGATCTTTTCGACACGATGACCGAGTTTTACAGCTCCCCAAATTCTGATCCGGGGCCTCTCCCTCCCGGGCTATCCCCTGATGCGTCACCGGCTAGCACGCAAGCATCATCAACTCCCTGGTTGAGAACCCCTCAGAGCGATGCATCGCTCGCGACCTTTAATGCGCTCACACCTTCCTCATCAGACGGGCTGTGGGAAATACAGGAGGTAGAAAAATATGAGGCACGCACTGGCTCAGATTCCGTCCACGAGTGCGGGAACTGTTTGCATGCCCCATCGTTGCAATTTTCGGACACCCTTCTCGAGGATGTCGCCTGCTCCCCTTACGTCCCATCCGGGTCCCCTCTGGAGAGCTCCGAGAGCCTCTCCACCCGCCCAAAACCAACCATGATACCATTGCAGTCAAGGGATCTATCCACTCAGCTGCTCAGTCCGTCCATGTCACCCGCTTTACAGGTTCATTCCTCACCGTTGCCATCACCATCGCCAATACGCTCTCCGCCACCGTCACTTCCCTCCCAGACATTCCTCGCTCCCCCTCCAACCTCGTATCACCGCCACGAGACGCTTTCCCCCCTGAGTGCTTTCAGCATCTTCTCACCCTCGCCTAGCCCCTCCCCATCACCGCTCTCCCACTGTACGATCCCGCCGATCATCCCGCCTACAGTTCCACCCATCTCTCCAGTGCAGGGCGAGTTTGCAACGGAGGTGACAAAGCCCACACGCAGCGTGCGTGCAAGCAAGAAACGCCGGGTGGAGGCTCCAGACGAGGAGGAAGAACGACCCCAAAAGGTCACTAAAATCGCAAGACGCAAGGCAAAGGGTCTGGGTGACGATGACGATGGTGAATGGAAACCCTGCTTTGAACGAGCCAAACGCTCCAGGGCTTCGTCTTCACGATCGGCGGGCCAAGCCTCCACGTCTGCGATTCCCCCCGGCGAGGCTGGTCCAAGTGACAGGACGCGCTCTCCCCCTCCGTCCAATCCTGGCGATACAAGCAACCACTGCGAAAAGTGTAATAAAACATTTACGCGCAGCTCGGATCTCGATCGACACCTCAGACACTCGGTGGCCCATAGAGGCAAACGCATCCCTTGCCCGTACTGTAAACAGTCCCTTGCCCGCCCTGACGCCCTCCAACGGCACATCCACGCGTCGCATCCGGAAATGGTCCGTAGAATCCGAGAAGGAGGCGGTCTTAGGCATCTGGTGTCTGACAAGCCAGAGGAAGCGTCTACAGGCGCTGAACCAGAGCCTGAGGTGTCAAGACAACGCCGACGAAGGAGCTAGAGAAGCGAAGTGGGTCCAAGTAACGATATCCTTTGTCTCGAGTTAGACGAAGTCACACGTTTGTTGATCCCTATTACCTTCATCTTCTATCTTCCCCACGTTGTTTGCATCATTCCCACTAGTACGTACCATTGCATATACCCCCATTCACACGCAACTTGGAATCAACTTACCCACTGTATTTTTACCTACATTTTAGCATTGATATTACGTGGTGATTTCTGTAGATAATTTTGCGGTGACCCGGTGTTACAGCAACTGTAAGCAGCAATGTCATCCACTGGAACTTGGAATCGATACCCCTGATTGAGTGATGACATAAGCAAGCCGTCAACGTGGGGTGCGAGCATATGTTTTCGACTTGATTCTGATCAGGTTTACCACCATGGACAACTCCGCAGATTCTCATCCGCCCAAAGACAGCATGAAAGACACTGACACGCACCTGTGGATACCCGAACCCGATGCAACGGACTCTACGAGCGAACAATTGGCAGGACCCTCGTCGCGAGCGCCACAACT
This sequence comes from Chalciporus aff. trinitensis, assembly GCA_038089015.1. Taxonomy (NCBI): domain Eukaryota; kingdom Fungi; phylum Basidiomycota; class Agaricomycetes; order Boletales; family Boletaceae; genus Chalciporus; species Chalciporus aff. trinitensis. The sequence continues at coordinate 27,020 of JBBPJZ010000096.1, forward strand.
ACTCAGGGAGCGACTCTACGTTGGCAATCTGAGTCCTGCAGTGGACGAGTGAGTCATCGGGCACGAACCTCGGCTGAATAATGTTCTGAATGGTCAAAGATATGCCCTGCTTCATGTCTTTAGGAAATTTGGCAAAGTCTCCAAGCTCGACTTCCTGTTCCACAAATCGGGTCCCAACAAAGGAAAGCCGCGGGGTTATGTATTCATCGAGTATATGAATGAAGCTGTAAGTGTGTCCTGCACCTTCGGTTATGCTGGTTTTTGACAATGAATCCTCCGTTATCATGAATTTGCGCTGGACGGCGGTACTCACTGGGCTACATGACCGAAGGCTGTATCGTTACCGGAAATAGGCTGACCGCCTCTCATATTTAGGATGCAGCGAAGGCGCTCCATGCTGCTAACGGAAAGCTGTTACGTGGACGTAAACTGGTTGTCACGTTTGCTCAGCAAGCACCAAGCCATGATTTGGGGTCATCGTCACACGGCGTCCGAGGGAAGAGAGCTGACGTGACTCCGACTGCACTCAGCTTGGCGAAGAGCAGTGGGATATCGCGTCCCGAAGCGTTAGTGGATTTATTCGCCGAAGTTATTTTTGTATATCAGCTCATGCTTCGCGGTAGCAAAACCTCGAGCAAGATTGCAATCATGGAGGCGAAGCTCCGTCAGATGGAGTCTTCGTCTCCTTTCACGGAGAGGCCAACCTTGCCTTCCAAGCCATCCGCATCGACACTGATAGGTGGTGCTAGTCCTTCAGATGCCTTGCGGTCACAAAATACACTGACAATCGGATCTAACGTGGTCACCACGAAGCACGTCGGAGTTCAACGACCGACCGGGGGTGGAGAGCGGAAGAATGAAAGCGGTAAGGCATCTTCGGGACGGTTGGCCGCATCCTCGTCGGTCCGGGAAACAGGCCCCATGAATCTGATGGGAATTCCGATTTCGAGTAAGCAGCGGAGTATACCAGGCGTGAAGATTGTGAAAGGAGGGTCAAATAAAGGGGCGACCACAGTCACGCCATCGTCGTGAGGCATTGGGAGGGTTCTCAGTCTGATTATCAGCTACGCACGTTCTGCCATAGGTCTCTCATAGCTAAGTTTCGGGTAGCAGTGGGGCTGCGCTGCGGTGCGCCTGCCGTCTAAATATTTAGTGCTTGATGTGGAACGATGTCTCAGGATTGGGTGAGACCAGTATGTTTCCTCGAATGACGTGACTTACCCCTCACTGCCCTGAAACGACGCTGACAACGCCTGACATGGGTTGACATAGTTTGACGCGGGTGGGTGACAGCTATCGAGGGATTTGGTTCCACGAGGCTGCGAGTGCACGTTGCCCCAGTGTCGCCACTGTGTCGCCCCAGCTGGAAAACATGCTGTAGCGGTTCGCGGGACTGAATCGGGCCGCAAAAATGTGATACACGGGGGCTGCGCGGATAAAATGTTCCGGCTTAGGCTGCTATAGGGTTATGCTTAGAATATCCTATGATAGCTTAGGAATAGCTTAGGTATTAGCTTACGATATCCTATCATTGGATCTAAAACAGTTCTCCCGTCCCCCGTCCCCAGATAGTCGTAAGATATAGCCAAGATGTCTCTCAGCAGCACTTAAATCGGCCACTGAGTCGCACATATTCACCATTCCTCCTCCTCCTCCTCCTCTCTCTCTCATCCCCTCTGATCTAAAATGCCTTCTGCTCAAGTCTTCAACACCAAGGACGGTGCTGTCTACACCGCCTCCAACGGTGCCGCTGTCGCCGAGCCCTACGCCTACCAGCGCGCCGGCAAGTTTGGCCCCTTGCTCCTCCAGGGTGTGTGCAGATCGATCGTTGCACGAGGCCGAACATCTCGCTGATCGTCCTTAACTAGACTTCCACCACATTGATCTCCTCGCCCACTTCGACCGCGAGCGTATCCCTGAGCGTGTCGTAAGTTCGTCCTCGATCAATGACTCTGATTTCGTAATTGACCATGATCATCATTTAGGTCCACGCCAAGGGTGCTGGTGCCCACGGCTACTTCGAGCTGACCCACGATCTCAGCGACATCACCTCTTCTAAGGTCTTCACTCAGGTCGGCAAGAGGTACCGTACAACTGGTCGTTTCTCCACCGTCGGTGGTGAGCTCGGTTCCGCTGACACGGCCCGTGACCCACGTGGCTTCTCTCTCAAAATCCGCACCGAGGAGGGTATCCTTGACTGGGTGTTCAACGCCACCCCTGTCTTCTTCATCAGGGACCCCACCAAGTTCCCTTACTTCATCCACACCCAGAAGCGTGACCCCCAGACTCACTTGAAGGATGCTGACATGTTCTGGGTTCGTTGGGTCTCTTCAGTTACTCTCTTCTTTGACGGACTCTTGCATCTTAGGACTACCTCACCCAAAACCCCGAGTCTGCCCATCAGATCACCATCCTCTTCTCTGACCGTGGCACTCCCGATGGTTTCCACAACACGCACGGTTACTCTGGCCACACCTACAAGTTTGTCAAGGATGACGGTAGCTGGGTTTACACCCAGATTCACATCAAGGCCGACGGTGGTTTCAAGGCAAGCATGCTTAACTACTGATCAAGTCCTTGACCCTCATTCCTCTCAGACCCTCGATGGTCCTACCGCTGGCAGGCTAGCTGGTGAGAACCCTGACTACGGTGTCCAATCTCTCTTCCAGGCCATCGAGTCTGGAAACTTCCCCTCTTGGACTGTCTACATCGTAAGTATCTTGCACGGATTGAGACAAGTTCAATTGATCAACTCGGTATCACAGCAAACCATGACCCCTGAGCAGGCCGAGAAGTTCCGCTACAACGTCTTGGATCTCACCAAAGTGTGGCCCCACAAGGATTACCCTTTGCGCCCTATTGGCAAGTACGTCTTGAACGAGAATGTTCAGAACTACTTTGCAGAGGTCGAACAAGTGCGTGATTTCTGAGATTTGACACCCAGTTTGCGTTAATCATGTTGCTTTCAGGCCGCTTTCTCGCCCTCCCACACCATCCCTTACTTTGAGCCTTCTGCCGACCCTGTCTTGCAGTCCCGTCTCTTCTCTTACCCTGACACTCAGCGCCACCGTCTTGGTACCAACTACACTCAACTCCCTGTCAACCAAGGCATTGCCCCCATTGCCAACTTCCTCCGTGATGGTCCTATGGCCTTCAACAACCAGGGCGCTCGCCCCAACTACCAGAGCACCATCTCTCCTTTGAGCTACTCCAACAACAAAGGTTCCATCTACGGTGCTGTGCGTGACCTCGAGCGTGAGGCCAAGCACGAGAAGTGGGTCGGTGGCGCTTACTGGGACTTGAGCGAGATCACCGAGCGTCAGTATCTTCGCTTGTTCATCGATGAATCCCTTGTAACTGACCTCGATTTATTCAGTCGACTTTGAGCAGCCTCGTGCCCTCTACCGCAATGTCATGAACGACACAGACCGTCAACACCTTGTCAACAACGTTGTTGACCATGCTCGTAACATTAAGAGCCCTGTGATCAAGGCTCGTTGCCGTGAGTGTTGATATCCTTTTCTAAGTCTTGTTTCAACTAACTTTTGTGTTGCAGTCTCTTACTGGGCATCTGTTGACCAAGATCTGTCCAACCGCATTGCCGATGGTCTCGGTCACGCACATGTCGGTCCTCTCCCTGGTGTCAAGCCCGCTGCAGAGGCTCTTCGCTTCCGTGCCTTCCAGGCATAAATTTGTTCACCGTAAATGTACACTATCCCTCTCTCTACACAAAACAAATGTATTTCATACAACCGTGCAAGTCTTTCCATTCCGTAGTGAAATATCCTCCGTCATTCCGACCCATTGGCCCTCCAGCCTTGGCGTAAGAATGCATACAATTCGCGACTGCATGGTCGACGGAAAAGAGAACTTGAATTTATTGAAAACGCGCACTTGAATGATCTCGTCAGAGCTCCCTAATCACCCTCTCAAGGATCCATTTTCGGGGGGCATCATTGAGCATGACGACAGGAACTTTGCTTGTTGCAGGTCCAGCAGCCACTTTCGATGACATCCACTGGCGGTACTCCGTAAATGTGCCAGGTTTGAGGATCCGCACGGTAGGAAGACGGAAGTTTCCGTTATTGAGTGCTTCCTGGCAGTTGATGTTTACCGCAACCAATCCGTCAAACAAGTTTTGGGCGGCAAGATGTGATTTGGGACCTAGACATTCGAATGTAACATGGTTAGATATGGATCGTCAATGCTAATCATTCAGACAGACCGATAACACCGGAAACCTCCACAAAGAACCCCAAAGTTGGAGGATGGCAGCGGTCGTCTATCATTGTTGTGAAGTCGTGCACGTGAATGATATCCGAATTGATCGACTGAATAGCAGCCACGAGTTGAGCATCTGATATTAGTGTGTTGGCGAAACGAATGGTGAAACTAACAGTCCCAAAGTCGTCTGAGTCGTCAATGTGTTAACTCACCGCCAAACGATGAACGCACCTTCTTCTGCCTGAAATTGAAAAGACCGGGGATCCATTATCTGCATCAAACCCCGCGACATCAATCACGTCGTCCGATCTATAACGCCACAAGCCGTCGTTGGTTGTCAGTATAACCTCATACTGCCTACCCACCACCAAGTCACACTAGATATAGGCAACAACATTGTAAAACTAAAATGTACCGGAAGGGACAATGAGAACACGCACTGCCTGACAAATGTTTTGGTGTGATTCTTCAGAAGTAACATCGAGGAATTCGATGTGATCGTGGCTCTGAAGAACGAATAGGTCGACACTCCCCGCATATGGAGCAGCGATGAGGGACTCCGATGAAGCATAACGGGGATTATGGATGGCTATGGTTGGCCCAAGGATATTTTTGATCTAGACTGTGGATTTAATATTCCGAGGCAAGGTACCGATTTTACTATTCTCACCTTTGGAAGCCCGGTGGCGAATGGACCACTACATATGCCGCTGACCGTCCTGAGTTTTGGCCAGACGTGCGCGGCCCATCCCTCACGCGTAAGGGGGGGTCCGATTATACGTAGCTCCGAAGCACGTTCGGGATTCGCATGGAAGTGAGCCTACACATTTAAACTGAGCTGTGCGCGTCGCATTTGTTACTGGACCCACCTGTAGATAGGGCCCGACATCGTTGATACCTTCTAAATCGGGCACTGTACCATCTCTAATGCAGGTCACGAACCTAACCCAGTCCTCATCCATATACTGGATGACATCAAAAAAGAATGCCAAGTATGTCGTGCGAATGGTGTCGACGTCACGACATGCGAGAGTGAAAAGGGCGTGTATCATCAAGTATGAACGGCGGTCTTTGATCATGGAAGCTGCCCACGGGGCAACATGACCTGGCACTGAGAAAAAAAGGTCGGGAAACATCATGAAACCATTCCTCGAAACTCACAGATCAGGGGCATCCTCTCGTTGTCCTCGTCTACGATCCACCCTTGCCATTCACGCATCATCCCACCCGAGACGACGCAGACAGGAATCCGCTTTACGATTTGATCGGATTCACGTTCGACTTCCTTAATTTCCTTGTAGCCATAGTGGTATATAGCAGCCACTGGTCCTCTGGTATCGATGTTGAAGGACGCATCAAGTGGTAGCAGCCGGTATTTCGCGAAAAGCTTTGGTGCCTTCCCGGAAGTAGCACTGGAAATCGCGAAGAAATTTGGAAGACCTGGTGCAAAGAGGTTCTCGACCTCGCTCTCCTTGCACCGGCGCTCATCAAATCTACTCATGAATGGCCCATAGGATTCGTAGTCCGTGAGCGGCACATGCACCTGGAAATCCTCCAAGAGTTCCGTGTCCGAACCAGTACCATGTGCGACGATGGCATCACGAAACCTAGAGAGGGAAGTCGCTTGGGAGGCATACTGGGTGTTGAGATTGGCCCGGACGATCTTCAGAAGGCGAAGATTAGTTCTCTCAGCCAGGCGTGACCGTAGCTCCGGCGTCAGAGACTTGGAGGGGATGAAGGCAACATCAACATGAGTTGACATGATAAGGAAGATTGAAACCAGCCTCGCCTCTTTTCACGTCCAGGTATTTGAGCTATTGGAACTGCTGGGAACCACCTACCTGAAGGAAATCTGTTCATGGTCCGTTGGCATAAGAAAATTATCCGCTTTGCGGTTCTGAGTAACTTGTGCAGAACACTGCGCTCGCTAGGTCGTATGATTATTGATTATTGACGGGATTTCATCTGGAAAGCCACAATATATACTTGACGTTGTTCTCTTGCAACTTTCAAGTTTTGCAGCTCTGCTGTCCAAACATTACATAATAAGAAAATGCAAGTACAATTCCTATTCGGTAGCATAAAGCATACCAAAAAGGCTTACTAGTATAGAACTCCAGTTTGTTGATCTACTAATAGAAGTTGATCATTTGTGAAGGGTCTGGAGGTCATTCAAAATCCGAGATTCCCGAAAAATGCTTCACCATGCATTGCCACGTAAACCAGCTGTACAGTACTTATCCAGTGACACGATCACTGATGGTGGCACCAGTCGAGGTTATGGCGACACCGCAGTACCTAACATACAGTTAAACTTTCCCTCGGCCATCCCACCAACTTGAAACAGCCAACAGTTCTGATTTTCGTAAGTTAGCATACACTTCCTCCAAGCCCCTAATGATCAAACCGGATAAAATGCAACTGTGAGCCAAAGTTGACAATCATATATACATGCTTCCCTCCCCTACCTCCCCGTATAATTGGCGTTTTGTCGCAGCGGGTGCAGAAAGCCTTGAACCCCACTTATCTTGCTCCCGTAAACTCAATTCTCCAAGTTGTTCTCCGACGATGTTGAATAACCATTTATGAGCCCTCTCCAAAATGGCCCTATCCCAGCTCACCTCATCAACATCCCCCGCAGTATCCTTACCCCCGAATGTCGGGGGAGGCGGTGCTGGGGTCTTTAGAGAAGGTAGCAGAATCATTGCAACACTGTTCCCTGGGGGGGTTTTATCTACCGAGCGCAGGAAGAGTTGGTTCATCAAGGAAGCTGTAGTCGACTGCAAGAGGTTTGGAGGAGCAAATAGTTCAAGGTCGGTGTCCTGAAAGGTCCATGGTGAGGCATTCACGTCAAATGGCGTGATGGGGGTTAGATTAGACACTTACAGGCACTGGTCGGCCGCCAAGAGAAAGAAAGCGGATGGGTGCATAGTCTTGGGAGATCACCTGTGATGAAACATACCCCTGGATTGCATAAGAGTCTAGAATTGCAACTCTTGAAAAGGGTAAACAGTCAGTACAGATCGCTACCGCCTAAAAGCATCCTTACCCAGTTGGCTCTAGGCGCTTGACGATTGCTTCTGTATATTTCGCCATAGCGAAAAGTGGCAGCTGAGTACGAGATTCGGCCTCCGACACGATAACGACGGCGTTTGTCCAGGATGGGCGAAACAACGCTCCTACCTTGGCTGAAGTCAATTGCAGTTTGCGGCACCAAGAAATAGACACGGACTAGCAAATTATTGACGTAGATTCCGACTTGCTCTTCCCCAAGGTTCGCGATGCGTGCCCAGCTCACACCAGCTTTTCCAGATGCAAACACGACGGGTCTCTTCGAGGGTATCTCGTAGATAGATTTGAACTCGACTTTGACTTCAGGGGTTTGATCGGACGACGATCTGGGATTATAAGACTCATCCTCGTCATCAGATTCGATGGCGTATCGTGGGGGAGGCGCATCTGCGAGAGGATCCACTACTTCCTGCAACAATTTAGTGGAAGGACTGTGCCATGATAGTACTATGACCCTTACCATGGATTGTGTGGTCAAGCTTGAATGACTTGGAATGATCCAAGTCCGAGATTTTCGGCCCGGCTGCTTTTCGGGGTCTTCACTCGAAAAAGTTCAATGGGGCCTGGGCCCCATCCTCACTTGGACCAACTTTACCGGCATTGCACTGACACCATGTTTACCGCAAATCTGTTCTGTCGACGGAGCAGTCCTCTATGGCTGCAGTGGAAGTCATTCTCGACTTCTTATGCTGTTCGACATGAAAATCCACTGGTATGTTGTCCCAGCAATTATTATTCTGTTACGTTTGCTAGACACACTTTCAGTAGGGCCTGCCTCATCGCTCAAACCAAGCTCCCCAAATGCCCAGACGAGGAGGGCCTATTCAAAAGAGACACATTCCACACGTGCAAAAAGTGCTTGTAGTTGCTAGCGGTAAGGGTGGCGTCGGGAAGAGTACAATCGCAGGTTTGCCACATATTCGTTCTCAAGTCGACTAGCTCACGACGTCTCCGTGTAAAGTAAACCTGGCTTTTTCTCTTGCCGTGCAAAAACCTTCATCACTTGGACGTCGCCTCCGAGTTGGAATTCTCGATCTTGACGTATTTGGGCCGTCAGTACCAACACTCATGGGTCTCCAAAATTCTGATGAGCCTGCGCTAACACCCGGTACGTCGCCCGCCCTTCGCTCCTGTTCACCTCCTGATGTGTCCCCAAGGCGGTGCGCTGTTGCCTATAGTCAACCATGGACTTCCAACCATGTCAATGGGATACCTTCTTCCGAAATCCACCGAGACTTCACTCCGAGAGGACGCTGCTATTGTCTGGAGGGGATTGATGGTTCAAAAGGCAATCCAACAACTTCTTTTTGACGTCGACTGGCGAGAGTCAGAGAATGGACCCGGTTTGGATGTGTTGGTTATTGACATGCCACCGGGAACGGGAGATGTTCCTCTTACGCTCGGTCAGCTTGTTGTCATAAGTGGTATGCCGGATAATGCCATTGCCATTCCATTGCTGATGGTGGTGATACATTAGGGGCTGTGATTGTATCTACTCCGCAAGACGTTGCTTTAGCGGATGTACGTCGCGGAATCGCCATGTTCCGCAAAATCTCTGTTCCTGTATGCCCACTTTCTTGATCTCACAATTTCTTCCTGCTGACATTTCGACCTTAGATAACAGGAATGGTTCTCAACCAAGCCTACTTTGTTTGTCCGTCATGCACAGTCCCGCACGAACTATTTGGTTCTCCTGATGCTTTCCGCACCATTGCGTCAACGCTTGGTGTGCCCATACTTGGCGAACTTCCACTTGTGAAAGGTGTTAGCGCTGGTGCTGATAGGGGTGTTCCATTTGCGCTCACCGACGGTTTCCAACAAGGAGCTGATGCTGGGGGAGCGCTATGGAGGAAGGTGATGGATGAAATAGCAACTAAAGCATGGAAATCTCTGCCTTGACGTCCGAGAAATGGTGGGCGTCGGGATATCTCCGGTTGAAGAGCATTTTGCCACCGAGGAAATCATCAGCAAGTAGGGGTACTTGTAGGTCAGATACCCGCGTCTTTCGTTACATGTCGTTGATGATTTCTCGACTAATCCATCATCAGTCGCTCCTTGATCTAGTTCTAGCTCAGATGAGCTACTTACTACATAACAGGCCACACGTGGACGTCAGTCTTGCGAGTCGCAGTACCAGTGTTCGGTGCTGTATTTACGAAGCTTCTCACATGAGCTTGAAACGTATCGTTGATGGACCATCCATTCTTGGGATGCGGTCCATACGGGATCAGGTGCTGGTCATCATCAACGTATATAACAAGGGAAGCCAAGCGATGTCATCCTATTGGAGGCCCAGTTCATGGGAAGGCAGCACTTTCAGAAGAGTTACTTTCCGCAACGCCGTAATGGGGAGAAAAGTGTGTCGCTTGAGCTTGGGGTACCAACACCCTCGAATCAAGCCTGGAGCCGCCATCTGAGTTCTCGACTACAATTTAATGGCACTCGCAAAGCAGTACCAGCGGGCCGGCTCACCACTTACACGTGCAACCCAACTCACTTGCAATGTCCCATCTACTGGTAACACCGAACATCTAATTGAGCTTGACAACAAAGACATTATAGTGAGAATCGGTGTCCCCATTGTACCTTCAAACCGATAATCAGGGACCGTCCAAACCAGCCCCTAAAGGAGGGCTGCTATAGGCAACTGTGCATTCCTCCCCAGTAGATTAGTAATAGTACTCGTACAACAGCTCGGAGTCCTGCGAAGCACGAATGGGGCAAGTCCTCGCTGTCCAGTAAAACTAGCACCTCCATCAACTTAGTTTACGCAAATCAAAAATCTGCGCTACGAAGTAACAGCGGAGGATTGAACAAGTCAACAGCTTCGCTATGCGGAAGTATCCTCGTACTGTACAAACACAACAACACGATCGAGTTCCTATCCAGAGAGCAACAACGTACTAGCGTCGAAATTGGCTAGGAAAAAACGATATAGCGAAAAAAAAGCGAAAAAATTGAATGGATTCGAATGCTCCGTCCGCGTGAAGATGAGTAGCAGAGGGTGAGGTGAAAGGAATAGAGGAATACTAATACTAGATGAATGATGATGACGCGTGAATTCCCAGATATTGTTTGGATCATCCCATGTTGCTATAGTTGACACTCTCGCTGAGGTGCTCGTTTGCAGGGTTGTAAGTGAATCCTCGGAACTGATCTTGAACGGTTTCAGAGAGGTGGGAATCTTCAACGACAGAGTCTTGGGCTTCCTCGTTCGTGAAATCAGGGTCGAAGTTAGCAACGTCAAGCACCGATTCCTATGATGATGACGGAGTGAGTGGAGAGAACAGAGATGCTAAGCGAGTTGACCGCTTACCACGCTAGGCTTGAATGGAGGCTGTATCTTCTTATGCATTAGTCTATGCATCGGATGAGTATCACTGCGGCTCGAGGATAATACACCAAGACTTACTGATTCCAGGCAATGTACTTAGAGAAGAATGGATGTCTCTTAATCTCCTCTCCCCCGGCTGCACCTAGCCGTCGCACTGGGTCACGTTGAAGGAGCCCAGTCATGACACTCCTTGCCTCCACAGATATGTCAGATGGGAACACAAGAGGGTCCATGAGAATTCGTTGGTACATCGTGTTTACGTTTTCGTCGTAGAAAGGTGGAAGACCGGTCTAACAGACTGTCT
>JBBPJZ010000097.1:0-37938 GCA_038089015.1 Chalciporus aff. trinitensis
CATTTCAAACTTGACTTGTCATGCGGATCAGGAATACTAGGGGTCCCGAGAGCGATGAGGCGCTTTATGCCATGAGCAATCATGAGCTTGATGACCAACGAATACCCATGGGCAAGAGGCTCTCCATCGGGATACCACCCAGTGTGGGACGGGGTAGGGCCGAGGGCCGAGAAGACAGCGTCAACGTCCCGCATGGCCGCCGAGAGAGCAACCTCATTGTTGAGCTCTCCCTTGAGGACGGTCACTCGCGAATCATTCTTGATCGATTCTGGGAGCTTGTCTGGGGAGCGAGCGTATATGACGACGGTGTGTGAAGCATCTAGGGCTTCTTTGACGAGCAGTGTGCCACAAGGACCAGTGGCTCCGAGGATGAGGACACGCATGTCAAGCTGATCTTTCTGTTGACGAGCATAAAATTAGAAGAGTCAACAAAAATCCGCGAGAGATCTTCTTACTAGATCTGAATATCGATAGGGGGCCGCGTCTTTCGCAGATCTTCGTGAAACAGTAGCGAGAAAGGAGGCTTTCAGGGTTGAAACTTAAGACTAGTTAAATGAAAACCAAGGTCGGCGTCTCTTTTAGGAATACGCCTATATTTATGATCTGAACTCCTAAGCGTAAGAAGGCTGACAAAGGGTACCTTCCGTAGCTTGCATATGGAATCATCTAGGCGAAGAATACCAAGGCATAAATATCTCTCCTTGGCGTAGATCACATGGACCCTTGGATCTCGTGAAACTTCTCTGGCCGCAGGCGATGGCTATTCATCCTCGCTTGCATCCGCCGCCTCGTTCTCCGACGCAAATCGTGGTCTTTGTTCTTCTCTTTCGTCATCGGTGTCTTCAACCTCCTCCCTCTGTTTCCGCTTCCCGGTCAAGGCTGTTAACTCGGGTGATTTCCCTTCAGCTATAGTCAAGCAGGTTAAGCGTGTCCCCTTCGTGTCATATTCCGCTACAGGACGGAGTTGTGGCTTGTCTTTTGACTCAGCAGGCAATGCCGCCAGGTCATACACAAAGATCTTCCCATCAGACGAGATGGTACAAACAATGGTCGTGGTTGTTGTTCGTGCCTCGCCTTCTGAAGTGAGGGCTGGAAGGGCAATGTCCAGCGTCTCGACAGCTTTTACTCTAGTAAAGAATGGTTGAGTGAACAATATGTTTGGGACAGGGGTCGACAAACCGATTAGAATGACCAATCATTTCTGCAATTATTGTTGGTGGGGATTCGAGATCCTCCGATACATGGTATATTGATACTTTTTTGTCTTCTGCTGCAACCAACAGAAGATCTCCGTCACCGTTCGCGTATTTACAGAATCGCAAACTGTGTATTCTTGATGGATGCGTGATAGTATGGCGGAGGGTCATATTCTATATGACAATGAGAAATGAAAAACTTTCCTGAAAAGCGCAACAGCAACAGCATACCGTCGTGAAAATATCAAGGGAAGATTGCGACTGCACGATAAAACTCGAGCCCGATAAGGACCACCTCACGACTTCACCCTCTGAATGGCGAGTTTTGAGCGCAATTCACCAACACAACACAACATCCTACCTTTCCCTAATTTCGTACTGGCGGATCCCTTACCGCGCATCAAATCCCACATTCGCAATGTTTTGTCTTGTCCGACGCTCAACGCGACTTTGCCGGACGGGTGGATTGCAACCGAGTTGACTCGACCCTTGTGTCCGTTGAATGAGCGCAGGACAGTCCAATCTCGTGCATGGAATAGACATAGTGTGCCATCTTCCGATGCCGAGAGCAGATGCGAGCGTGATGGGAACTGGAGGAAAGTAATGGATCCTATACATGGTTACATCTGGGTTGTTCAGACCGTCATACGACACATACCTTGGTGGTGCATCAACCCACCGATTTCCTTCCGCCGTCCTAAATCCCAAATTTTTATAATTTCATCTGAACTTCCCGTGGCAAGCCATTTCCCTCCGTTTGGAGACGCGGCGACTGCCTTTATGCAAGAAACATGGGCGGGAAATATGAAAATGGGCTTGAGGTGGAACTCGTAACCGTTTTCAGATGTGGATGCCACCGTCCCATCGAGACCATAAAGCAGCTTTTCGTAGGAACCAGTAACAATGACAAACGATGTTGGTAACGATGATTGCTTTGAAGTATCTGCTGTCGTTTCTGCCATCGGTAGGGGAGGGAGAAGAGTCTATTTCAGGTCCTTGCAGTCACTCCAAAAATGGCATTGGCCCCCTGAATCTGTTCTCAGTGCACTTCCTACGATACCAGTCGGGACGAGATAGGAATATTTCTTCCGATCCAACGTCGAGCACACTAGGGCTCCTTTGGTGTGAGGTACCAGTAATTATGGATAATTAACTCCATCATACAACGTCCGAGGAAAAACAACAACCATTTCATGAAGTTGGACACTCCGGCCAATGCCCAGCCTTCAGAGCTTCCTCCTCCAAGGTCAGAATAGCCTCTCCAATCTCGCCCGCGGAGCCGAGGTCGAGTTTCTCCATGTCCCTCCCATACGACTTTCCAAAGGCACCAACCACTCCCTCCGCCACGTCCTGGACATGAACCTGTTCACCGGTCGCCAACTCTATGCAGCCCGCTTTCACATCCGCCAGCCCACAAGCGACCACTCTATTAAACCACTCCAAAGGCTCGTTGGTGACGTTCATCGCAAATCCGTGGCTTGTGAGTCGATGGCGTACTTGGACGCCGATACTAGCAACCTTAGTCGCAGGGTCCAAAAATACACCCGTATGCTCCGAGGGAATATGCGTGATATTGTGGGCGGTTGAGAGATAGTTTTGAATCATTTTCTGCATCCTGCATATGTAGTCGCGTATACCCATGGGTGGAGAGGTACGGCCTAGGTCAAGTAAGGGGTATCCAACTAATTGGCCAGGTCCATGGTATGTTAGCTGCCCTCCTCTCGAAGTCGTGACAAAGTCCGCGCCGATTTTTGTCAAACGAACGCGCTCGGAGTGAAGCTCATCTTCAGTTTGCCGGCGCCCGGATGTATAAACGGGTCGATGTTGTAGTAGTAAGAGGATATCTTGGTGGTGGGATGAGGCACGGCGTGACACGAGCTGGATTTGATGAAGTTTTTCTTGCAATGCGAGTGTCCTCGCATAGGGCAAAGGTGTTTGAAAATAGTGATAGAGCACAGGCGGTAAAGTCATCCTGGACTAATGATGGAACAAATGCAAGCCTTACGAGATCACTGGGAAACTTTGTGTCGTCGGTTGGTCGTCGGTTTTCTCACCCTTTGACCAATGGCGGGCTCAGCATCTCAAAGCTTTCAGTCTACATATCATGCTGTGTGCTTACTTTCTAATATCGAGGGTACATAAAGGTGAGTGATCCGTTAAATGTCCGTAAACGAATGCAGCTACTACTACGTTCCAGTCCAGGGCGGCCGAAGCCTAATCACAAAACGCACGATCCGGTTCTGCTCCGTGATGTCGTTGTTTCGCTCGTTTTCTTGAAGACTTTTTGGGCTTTCCCCACGCCATGTCATCTTCGTCCAAGTATTCTGCCTGGATCTAGGGGCGAAGATAAGTCGGGGACTAATACTATCATTCCAACAGACAGGCGTACCCCGTAAACCTCCTCTCCTTCAAATCCTGTTGCCGGGTCACGACTTCTCTGATACTCACTCCTGCGAGGCTATGCATATGTCAGCCCGTGTATGGTTGGCACTACAGAGGTTTACTCACAGCGTCGTCGTCGAAGCCGTAGCCCAAGCACGACTTCAATGTTTGTATAAATCTAGAGAATCCTTGAGACTTTTTTTCACTGTAGTGAAGGTCCATCCCCTAATGATCTGGTCAGCTAGTGAGGCAGGAAGCTGGCAAATGTTCTTACATCATTGCGGAGCCAAGACGGCGTGGAAAACATGATGAGGTCGTAAATGTCGTACAGCCTCGAGGTATACGTCTACAAGGTCTGTGTGTTGTAGTGAGTTGTTCGCTGACCACTCAATAACTCAGGAGAAAAAAAAGTGGCATGCTCTGCTATCAAGCCCAAGGCGATCCTTTTATATGTACTCGTCTTTTTGCAATTACTGTCGTTGTGCCCTCAAAAGCTATGAATAGCACCCAAGGTGCGACGGTTAATTCTTGATACATGGAGTTTCGCGTCTCTCATCTCACACTCGTCAATTCTCCGTTTCTTCCCTCGGTGCCTCACGGCAGACTGCGCACAGCGCCCTTCGTGCAGGCCTTGCATAGCGCAAATGCGTCATGGTGGAAATCTCGATTATTGCAGAAGCTTAGCATTCGGATACCTTGATAAAACTTGAGAGAATCAAGAGATCATCGATAACCCTGCCTTCCGGTACTTGCCTTGCAGCTTATTTGCCCAACGGCGAAGTCCTGCCAGTCGGCTCATCTCCCGAGGCTTCACATTCTATCTTTCAGTCCTTTTCAATATTACCGCAATAATGCAGGCCGATAGATCGCTCAGTCATCGAGGGTCTCGCGATCTCTCACCACCCTCTTATCTGGCTCGACGGGCAATTCATCGAAGTAGTTTATGCAAATTGAGATTCACCGAACATGATGGTACGATGCGCGGTCTTATCCCGAGAATCGCGACACATATGGCGTTGTGCCTTGCTGACACTATATACAGGGAGAGAAGAGCTCCCATCTCTTAGATCGAGCGCCGCTTGCAGAGTTACATGTGTACCCGTGAAGTTGATGAAACCACCCCCGGATCAATAGTTTCTCTTCGAAGGATAGCATTTTCTTGCCCCATTTGACCTAACCTCATGGGCATAATATATTGATTTCTCTTCATGGTTGTCTTCACGGCACATCAGCTCATCCGGTGCGATCTCAAGTTTCATCTTACAACATCCACATATCCTGGATGAAGTCGGGACATTGCTCGACAGTGCACCTCGAACGTACCTTTGGCTTGGTTGCGTTGCAGTCCGCGCGACAGGGGTGCAACAGTTACCGGTCTTTCGGCCAAGACAGCTTTTTGCAGAAATAGGTGCCTAAGTCCCGTCGGAAGTCAAATAACTTGGCTCTTCTACATATGCATTCGTAGTACTCCGAGATTCGGTGGTCAAAAATAGCCCGGAGACACACCTCCCACTGATTTTGCTGGTCACAGCTAGTAAATTCCCAAGGTAAAAAGAAATGCGAGTTGATTTGTGCCTCGTATCGTACATGCATTTGGTTGTAATTAAGATAGTCATAATGATATACAATGCAGTTGAAGGGGTGGTTGAGGGTATTTTACGATCAGAAAAACTTGAAGCTAAGGCGCTTGGAACGCTTTGACCTGGAGTTCGAGCTCGAAGTCTTGCCCGTTCCCCACGACATGTTATCGTCATCGAGCATCTCTGCCTGCGTGAACATGAAACAATGAATGTTGAATTTCATTGATCAGGAGACGAAAATAGTGCTCACATAGCCTCCATCATTGGAGCTTGCATACATCCATGATGGTGTCTGGGATGACGATTGGATGTTCTGTGAAACAAACGTGGTTAGAGCAAGGCGTATTTAGGGAGGTACGGCGACCTACCAATGCGTAGCTTATGTCCATTGGAGTTGTGTGGCTGTAGACTGAGACGGGGACAGAGCAGTTGCTCGATTTGGAGCTCTGGTAATGGACGAGGCGTGATTGGTTGACACGTCTTCGTTCCGCTCAACAAAGGGCTTACCTTTGTGCTGCTGACGGAGAGTCTCTTGAAAGAGGAAAGTGGCGACATTTGTATGGAACTTGGGTGAAGGAGGGATGAGGGAGTGCTTTGAATCGACTGACACAGACAAGTGGGAGTTGATGGGCCTTCAGAGGGTTTGAGCCGCGTCTTTTATAGCTTTGGACGGAGCAGATAGTTGCCGCATGCAGGCATATGCCCCGGATCTCAGTCCCTCTGCATGGATCTTGGCTTGAAAACTCAGTGTTTGATTATGGTGCGGTGTTCGCTAGATTTGTGATGTGTCGTCAAGTCCAGAAAACCAGGCACCAGGACGGAACTATTGTAGGCATATGCTAGTTCGATATCCCCATGGCGCGAAGGAGGTCCGGGTGCTCTTTTTCGGAACTGTCATATGCACCCTTTTGGCTATACAGCATGGTTTTTCACTGACGTAATACACCATTCCTCCTCCTTTTCTCTAACGAGGACCTACATCTGCTTTCGCGCGCACACACAGGTAGGGGATTCTTTGTAATCGGGGATGAATATAGGTCTTCATGAATAATATCTCCCAGTATTCTTAGCTTCTAATTATCGGAGATTGCGGACCCCCATGGCCTTTGTCGGGCAGCTGACATCCTCTACGGTCCGAGGCTCGAGCTGAGCACAAGGTCAGCCCGTTTCAACCTCGGCGCTACATGTCATGAAGGTGCTGCAAGGTCTGAATCGCAAGCAATGCATATGTCTTCAGCAACGTCAACATTCCTCTTCCGTTCACCAAGATGAGTATCGGTTATTCAATGAATAACCCAGACAGCTGCCTAGTCGCACTGTGGCACCCTCTATCTTTGCTGTACGATTGTTTCCTGTTGTTCTAACGTGCGGTTATTCCAGATATGTCCGGGGAAGTGGAGATTCTAACATGTCAACATCTCTATAGAAAACATACAGGGCTTTTCTTTAGATACCGGGCGGTTTTCCGCGGGCGCCGGGTTCATTGCACGCCCTTAAGTTACTTTAAGAAGTTGTCCTGCGATGGTATCGCGCTTTCGGCCTTGATATCCGAATGTTTTGTTATAAGTGATGTAAGTATCCACAGAAGCTCTGACGGCTCCTTGATGCGACCCAACGGAGCTTAACAACAGTACTCAAGACGAAACGCTCTCCACTGTTCCAATGCCAGGACACTGACATCATGACCCTATCTGACTAGGGCCTTAGCAAAACCCGGAAGCTTGTCCGTCTGGGACTTCATTCTGACATTTCTAATGCTTTCGTCACTGATGATCCGCTAGTTCCATTTCTCGACGCTGTCCCTGGCCCTGGTCAACGGACATAGGTGAGATAGTCGTGCCATTCCCAGCGTCCCTTCTTCTCGGCTGGCCGTGGAGAGCGAGGTCTTTTCCCCATCATTTTAGCTTCGTACCTGATGTTACTTAGGAACTCTTACCACGGAATGCGGGGTGATAGCCACAGTTATCATATGATGAGTTGGCGAAATATCATTGCGTTCCGCTCCGTTTCCCTATTTTGACTTCTCCCTCTCGGCGCCCAGGTCCTTCAGGTTACCTCGAAAGCTAAAGCTTCTTTGATGGCCTCGTCGCGGCCTCCGATACATGTATACAATTTGGCGCAAGAGGGTTTTATTACCTCCAGTATCATGTTGGCGAGGCTAACATAATGAATACCGAGCGAGGGCGATAGGTAACAGTCCGCAAGTACGATGACCTAGGAATCCTGTGCGTCCATTTCAAACCAACGGGTGATGTCCGAATACCGCTTGAGCCGTACCGACCGCGACGTACAACACAACATCTCACCTATCATTACTCGGCCCATAACGGTCCCGAACCCCAGGATCCGACCCTACTGAGTTCAATGATTGTCCCTCGAGAGATGACAGCGTTGCACAAATGTCGGTCTCTCACCTCTCTTTGTTCACTACCGCCCTTACGGGTCGCATTGAATGGGCATGATTTTCTCAGCGACAGTCATGATAGGTACCGCCATCGTTCCGTTGTTTTGGTGCCTCAAAGTCGCCGGGGCCAATCAGGGTCTGTCACATGCCTGGGGTAACTGTCAGACATACCCCACTTTGGCATCGGTCGTTGTCACTCTGCGATCTGCTGCTATGCTCAGTGAGTAAGAGAGCATCATATCCGGCGAGTGCAACGATCGAGCAACCAATGAGGTCGTGAGACCGAAACCAATCACAGCTGAGCCCGCTCCTCTGGGGTCATCATGATTAAGATGAATCAAAGTACCTTGAAGCAGTCCCTGGCTAGCATGTGCTTGCGGTCACCTGTCGTCAATGTTTCGACCAGCTCACATGTTGGAACCTATCCTTCTGTGTCACGCGGAACTTCCTCCGCTATCTGAGTGTCGAACGAATCCCTCGCACCGAAAGCACAAAAATTCCCGAAGAACGTAGTGATGATCGAGCCTCGGTGTTTGGGTGCAAACTATCTCGTAAGTCAACTGTCTTCGTCCTTGGCATACGTGGTAGGGGTGTACTTTTATCGGTTTTTGTTCCCACTGCAGATAGCGGTGACAGGATGTAGCCACATTAACATTATAGGGGGAACGTGAATGTCCGACAATGCCAATGGTCTTGCTCTTGTTTACATGGAGAATTGGGTTGTAACGACATAGTAACTGCTGTTCCAGAAGATATCCTGACCCAGTGTGACAAATCTTTCCGTTCGTTTTCAGCGGGCTTTTCTGGCGGCGGCCTTTCCAAATTGTTAAGTAGATTTGCTGATAGGCTGAGCGGTAGTCTGCCAATAGCGCACCTCACCGCCCAGTTCTTTCGCCTTCTTCCCGACTCGTTCTGTTCTCTCCGGTCTCCTGTGCTTTCTTCTTTCCGTGTTTCGTCGATGCCCCTAAGAGACTCGCTCGCATAACCAATAGATGCTTCGTGTCCTCACTTACCTAGGGTCTGCTTTGTCTTCTCTGTCGCCTTCTCCCCGGTCTCTATTGCTGAAGCTAAGCCTTGGCCGACTTTCTTGTTAACCTGTCCGAAAGACATGCCGAAATTATTTCACAGTCGTCTTATTCTTTCAAAATTACACACCTTGTCTGCAACCTCGGATATCTTCTCCTTGACCGATTTCGCAACGCAAGGGGTAGCGTGCATCCACCGGGCATACACGTCCAGCCCGCCACGGACGCGCAAACTGCGAGAAGCAAGGATGAGGGTCAAGCTCATAATAGTGTTTGAATGAGGGTAATAGTAGTGGAGGAAAAGTAGAACGATTTGTGAAAGTATCTATTGAATCGGTGGTCCAACTTCAAAAACTCGATGACGTTGTGTTGCGGGGAAACATCGATGTCATAGCACGTGGCGCCGGAGGGCGGGATTGCCGAGCTGGGTGAATGATTACTAATCCCGACGGTGGCGATGTCCATCTCCTGGGCCTTGGCCTAGTGAAGCTCGTCGGACTTGCAGGCGGCCGCGGGGATATTGCATCGTCCTTTTGTTCCTATGGGCCGATCGACAGAGAAATAGCTATCAGACTCAAGACACGGACGTGATATCCTTTAACCTCCAACCCCAGACTCGGATTAAATACCGGACAGCTCGGAAGCGGAACGGGATCAAATGTCGCACTCAAATCAGTATACTGAGGAACTGTGAATCATATGTTCTGATCATCGAGTTTCTTCGGTGCCCACATCAAGGTAAACAGTGCGCAGGTAAGGTAGGGCTAATGGATATTCATTCAACATCACCTTGTGACAAGATAACTGTCGCAGAGCCAGTTGACCATAAAATCAGACCCCACATCACATTTTTGAGAGAACGAATTTAGGAGAAGTGATTTAAGTACTTGTGCCCGCGACTCGACGGTAACCAATTTTTTTTGAAGTGTTGGTGTGGATGTGCAATAGGTTTTGTTACGCCGTTGGATGAGTCTGCATGGGGACTGAGACTTTGGCAGGGTGCTCGCGCACAGTACTGGATGTGACCACCGTCTACTAAGTCAATCATGGTATTATGGATCCCACATACCAAGGGGAGGAAATCCTAGGATACCGGAAAATAGTACTTGTGTGCGAGGTGGTCTGCTGACCAGATAACGACGAGCGTCTAAGTGGCTGAGTCATGAGATTGAAAGGTTGAGAACACAACGCAATCCCGAGCTTGATGGCATTATTTTCAGCGAGTTCGGGTAGGACTATTTAAGCGGCGTTCACTGGCAGGGGTTCCCGTCAATACTCTCGTCTCTCATGGTATCAAATACCTACAGATCATTCGCCGTGGCATGTCGGTCGGCCCCACGATCGTCAAGGTATGAGTTGTTGCAAGAAGCTGATATGAATGACTAACCACTCGCATTACAGTCCCTCCCCGCAAGAGAGGTGTCGGTCCTCATTCTGACTCGCCCAGGCTCAAATAAAGTAGTTCCCGAAGGGGTCAAAGTAGCCGAGGTTGACTATACAGACATCAGTAGTGTCACCAAAGTCCTCAAGGATCATTCCATTGACGTGGTCATTTCAACCCTCTCGGGCGATGGGTTCACAGTCCAGAAACCACTTTCCGACGCAGCAAAGGCAGCCGGGATTAGATTGTATGTGCCGTCTGAATTCGGTATGCCAACTGAGGGAGTGCAAGACGGCGTGATAGTTCTCAAGCACCAAGCGGCTGGCCAGTATTTTCGTCTTTCTCGAAAAGAAACTTCTGCGACATTCCCCTAGCCTATCTCAAATCGATTAGCTTGCCCTCGCTGCATTTTTATGTGTTTTATACTTCTTCATGGTCGATCTGACATAGGTTCTGTAGACGGAACTGTTCCAAGAATACACCCCTGCGGTCACTGGAGTGGAGACGGGTAAGTTTTTCATCGTCGGCAAAGGGGAGGAGCCGCTTTCCGTCACGGCAATTCCTGATATCGGAGGTATGTGTCCATTATACAAATGCCGAGATCTAATTGTCACCTACGATGGATCCATCAGAATATCTTGCATATATCTTGACTACACTCCCATCTGAGCAACTGCAAAACAAGATTCTCCGCATCGAGGGTCAATGAGTGACCATGAACGAGGCAACCGCGCTCTATGCTGGGTCTATCGAACACGTTGGTAGTCTTCCGAGCAACGTGCCCAATGCTTAGTACTTGCAGAGACGTTTTGATACGGGGGCTAGAAGCATATTCTTGGGAATAAGGAGAGATCTGAGCCTACGGGAAGTGCAAATGCATTGTACCCGGGTTTCAAATTCAAGACACTCTTGGTTTGGCGTGACAGTGGCAGTGCATTTTTGATGACGGGGATGCTGTGCCGCAGTTGGAAAGATGGTGTGAAGTGAAGTACCGCTTTCGACCAATACTCTCGTTGTACAGACATAATCCCCACTTTCCTTCTTGAAAAAGCTCCTGCTGAGTCCGTCGTTCACATCTACTGACTTATCTTGCAGCGTTGATACAGCGAGATGAAAGGTTTCACGAAAGCCATCAAGCGGTGTGTGTCATCTTGTCACTAGCTACCAGCCACTCAGATCCACGTCTATCTTGCGTTTACAACAACTCATGGCATCTTGTTCAGGACACCTCACCTTGTTACTTCGAAAGTCGGCTATGCAAAGAGTTAGTCTCCCATGCCTCCATCATGCTGCGCCTGATTCATGACAACACCCTCAGAGTCTTCCGATCCCGAATTCGATGATTACAATCGCCATTTTATCGCTCTCGAGCAGTCTACTGAAAAGATGCTCAAGGACACCAAGGCCTTCACCGAAGCAGTCACAAGTACGCTACACCGAAGATTCACATGTTTCAGCTGATATTGATCTCCCTTTGCCAAGCTTTATTGACCGGTGCAAATGGCTTCGCGAATCACTTCAGCTCCATATACTCACCTCTAGGCGGAGAATTTAGCGTCACAAACAAATTCCCCGATGCTGCTGCCACCATTGAGAACAGTCCACACTTCATCACGTACCTGGACGAGCTTCGTTCTGCCGTTGCGCCGGAACTGGAACTCATTGAGAGCCGTGTGATGGGCCCTGTCAAGGAATTCCAGAGCGTTCTCAAACTCATCCGAAAGACTATAACGAAACGTGACCACAAATTGATTGACTATGATCGATTCAACAACTCGCTAACCAAGCTTCGGGAGAAGAAAGAGAAGAGTTTGAGCGATGAGAAGAACTTGTTCAAGGTCTGCCTATCCTACTTATATTCTCCTGACGTATCATTGTTCTTATCTGGATTCCAGCTCGAGCAAGATTTCGAAGTAGCGACCAACGAGTACGATTTCATCAACACTGCGCTAAAGCAGGACCTGCCACGCTTCATGCAGCTCGCAACCCATTTCATCGATCCTTTATTCCATTCTTTTTATTATATGCAGTGCGTGGTTCCTCTTCGTATTTCGCGACAATTAACCAAGTTACCTCTCCATAAGACTAAATATCTACTACCTCTTCCTTGAGAAATTAAACTCCTTTGCTGAGGGTCGGTACGACGTTACCAACTGTCCTGGCTCTCAGATTCAATCTGACTACGAGAACAAACGCTCGGATGCTTGGAGTCAGATCGAGGATCTTGGCATTACCAAACGGATTATCTCTACCTGTACGTGGTCGGTTTTTGCGGTACAGCAGGCATACCTGACTCGATGTAGCCAAACTTGTCCAGGCCAAGCGCGCTGAAAACGGCACCTTTGGGGCATCGATGGGACGCAGCCCTAGCGCAGCAACTACGTCGAGCAGCGGGAGCCTCTCATCACGTGCCATGCCACCACCGTCACTCGGAGGTTCGTCCTTTGTGAAGAAGGCACCCCCGCCCCCGCCAGGTGCACAACCTGCTCCACCTCCCCCGTACACTCCTGGGAGTAACGGTAGCTCCGCTGGTGCAATGAAACGGCCACCGCCTCCCCCACCCCTTAAGCCCAAGCCAAAACCGGAGCCTGCGGTCGAATACGTCACGGCGCTGTACGATTTCGATGCTCAGGTACGTGATGATGTCTGGTGTATCCCCTTAATTAAATGCTCACCTCCTTCAGGCCGACGGCGACCTATCGTTTAAGACTGGTAACCGGATTGAGATAGTGAAGAAGACGGATAGTCAGGATGATTGGTGGACTGGTCGTTTGAATGGGATGGAGGGTGTGTTCCCCGGGAACTACGTACAGACTTGAGACATGGGTCACTTGCAAGGAACTTTCAGTAGCTTCGGACTGATCATGGTTATACACTCAGCCATTATATTATTTCATCCTACAATTGATCACGGTGAATGGCGTAAATAACTCCTAAGTTCGGGACCGTTACCTTCCCTTTCAAGCACACTCACGTTAACTCATACCTCACAGGTTTCGCGTCATATAAAACTCGATCTTTGTCCTCCATTGACCCGCTTTTGTATCCATAGCAGACGATCTGTATCTATCCTGCTGATTTACGATGCCGATCAATCAACCCTCCAACCAAATCAAGTCAGTCCTGAGAAGTCGTGGATACCCTCAACAAACAACTGACATCTTCGAGGCAGACTCACGAACGTCTCGATCGTTCGCCTCAAAAAGGGTGGAAAGCGTTTCGAGGTATGCACTACCCATCCTTCTCGTTGGGTCAAGCACCCATTCCTCTAAACTCGATTCACAGATTGCATGTTACAAGAACAAAGTCCAAGAATGGCGAAATGGGGTGTCAGTCAGGGTCTCTACCCCTTTTCCTTGATCTGTTTTTTGACCTCTTTATTCAAAGTGAAACGGATTTGGACGACGTCCTCCAAATCTCGAATGTCTTCATCAATGTCTCGAAAGGCGAGGTAGCGAAATCGGGTGACCTCCAGAAGGCGTTTGGAACATCGTCTGTAGATGAGGCTGTCAAGGAGGTCTGGATTGACTGCTTCTTCTGATCTCGTCCCTCGCATATGCTGATGTGGTCATTAGATTTTGAAGAAAGGAGAACTTCAAGTCGGAGAGAAGGAGCGCGAACATGATCTTACTTCACTGCGCAAGGAAATCGCCACTCTCGTGGCGGAGAAATGTGTCGACCCTGCAACCCAGCGTCCTTATCCTGTCGGAATCATCGAGAAGGCGATGGCAGAGGCAGGTATAAGCGTGAAGACCGGAAAGAATGCCAAAAGCCAGGTAGGTGGCCCTTCGGTGACCTGTGGCGAAAGATTTAATGCCTGGATAGGTGGCAGAGACGTTACGCCTTATTCAAGCTGGATCGAAATTGCCTATTCAACGTGCGAGGATGCGTGTCCGTGTGGCGGTTCCTTCTGCAGATGGAGAACGGCTAGAAGAGAAAATCAAATCGGCATCTGAGCAAGTTGAGCGGGCAGAGAAGGGAGAAGAGATGTGGGAATATGTAAGTTTTACATTCTCTCTGCGCTGCATTTACTCTGTTGACAAGGGTGTTATCAGGTGATGCTTATCGACCCGCCACAATTCAAGGCGCTGTCTGAGCTCCTTCAAAAGGAGTGCAAGGGAACAGGACGCCTCGAGACGCTTACATTTGCTGCCACAGCCGACAATAGTTAGACGATCCCCTTGACAGCCTCTTTGCGCATGGTGTCAGTGGACGGGGTTTACCTCCATCTCATTCGGTATTTCTTGCTCTTCGCAGATATGCAACAGAACAGAGTCTATCACTACAAACGTAGATCCAATTTCTACCTCCTGTCTAGAACCATCTCCTTCGTTACTTGCAGACCCCCTAGTTTGGTAGGACTGGGGTTAGCGTAACTTCTATTTGAGCATCTACAACCTTGACAGAGACCCTGAAATAGCTCCAAATGAGTAGCTTCATTTTCCTGTGTAAGAGCACGTACTCATTTAGACCCTCCACAACGTAGTCAAGGTTCCCCTCCATTTCCTTGAAGAGGGTTCCGGATGAATGGGATGTACATACTGCAAGCGTCCGAGCACCGGCAGCACGTCCTGCCTTGAGTCCGGAGGGCGCGTCCTCAACCACCAGGCCTAGTACGCACGGCAGTCAGACGTGATTTAGCACGAGTTTAGCGTACGGCAACCCACACTTCTCGGGTGAGACGCCGAGCTTAGCCGCCCCTGCGAGGTAGGGGCCTGGTTTGGGTTTACCTTCGGTGACATCGTCCGCGGTTACGAAACCTTGTTCAGGGAAGGGCAGCGAGCATTTAGGAATGGCAAGCCCGGCATAGTATCTGGAGGCTGTCGGCCAAGTTATTGCCAGATTGGAGCAACGATATTCGTCAGATACATACCTGATGTAACGATCGTCCATTTGGCTGGCGCTATCTTGCTGAGCTATATATCATGATAATAAGACAGGTCTGCATGGTTACCACTGGCATGTGCGGCGTGAGTACCTCAACTAGCAACTTCTGTGCCCCGTTGAGGACCTGGGGATTTTGATCGGCGACGAGCTTTTCGAAGCGCATTATCTCGCTCTACGTAGACATAAATGTAAACCCTTGTTTATTAAACGTCTCTCGGTCCACCAGTCGACTCACCTCCAGCTCCGTTTCATCTGTGATACGGCAATGCTCGCGGAGGGTATCCTTCAATCTCCTTCCGTGGGTTACGTGTGCAATGTCAACTGGGAGAAAGGTATATTTCTTGCGGAATTCATTCCAAGCAAAATATACACCCCGAGTCGAGTCAATCAATGTGCTGGTAGGGACAATCTCAGTCGCTTAACGGGTTGGACACATTGAATTAAGTATCACCCATCCAGATCAAAGAGGATCTATGTAGAGAACGTGAATTCTGGTCAGAGAAGTAGTAGTCGATCGATTCGTACAGCATCGACGTTAATCTTGACTTGTGCCATGGTTGGAAGGTATTGGGCCGTCTTGAGTCTCGTCACGAATGGAACGATCAAGACTTGGAGATATGACCGGAACTTCGGATCGAGTCGAGGTGTGGGAATTGTTGTCCATGACCAAGTGGCGACATGAACGACGTTGCATGTCCATGTACCAGCTGGTCACTAATTTCATGTAGAATCCTCGTTCTACCCTAACGACAATGATGGCCTATGAAAGATCAAGAATAGATGACCTGCGGTATAATGCTTCACTATTGTACTCCCGAAGAAGCTATTGTACCTCGCTAACACCATTGTTCGCGCCATTTCTGGTCTCCATGCAAGGACCTTCCACAAACTCGCCACAGGTGTATAAGATGGGGACTAGAGCTGCATTCTCTCTCCCATCTCTTAGATTTTCCTTACTTTCTTTCCTCACCTTCATTGTCACACAGGCATTGACTGCCGCTCACTCATTCACGAAAGTACTGCCAACGCCTATTTCTAACGTCTTCCTGCCAGTATGAAGTTCGTCGCCTTCTCCACCATCTTACTTTCCTCTCTGGTCGCGGCACGCCCCAGCCTCAGACAACGTGCTGCCAATGCTACTACTAGTGCAACCTCTCCCGTCACCCCTATACCCACTTCCACGGCTGTTGGCTCCCCTGGCACCAACACCACCAACTCGACCAATCCGCAGACTTCCTTGACTCTCCTCTCCTCTCTGGTTGCTCCTGGTTTCGCACAAAACGGTTCGGGCACCAACACTTCCGAGGCTGGTGAAGTCCCTTCTCTTACGTCCCCCAACAACTTCATCAACTGGTGTGCCACTATTCCGAACCTCCCTATTACCAACGGCCAGCAGCTTCACAATGGTTCTTGCAATCCTGCTCCTATGGGTGCCATTCCCTCCGTCTCCAACATGCCTAGTGCCAAGTTTGTAACTCCTGCCAACCTCGCTGTCATTCCAGCCAATACGACCTTCCAAATTACATTGGCGGTCAAGAACCTGGCAACTGGCTTCTTTGTTAATGCAGACACCAACTTCCTCGCAGCACCTCAGCAGCTGAACGCCACCACTGGTCAAATCCAAGGCCATGCCCACATCGTCATCGAATCTCTGGAATCCCTCGTCCAAACCACACCCACAGACCCAACCAAGTTCGCCTTTTTTGCGGCCATGAACGGCAAAGCGGATACCCTCGGTCAGCTTTATGCTAATGTCACTGGTGGTCTCCCCGTTGGCTTTTACAAGATGTCCACTATCCTCGCTGCTATGAACCATCAACCTGTTCTCTTGCCAGTGGCGCAACATGGCTCTTCAAATGATGTCATCTATGTGAGTTGAGTTTCTAGCGGCACGTCTTCAGTGGGTACTAACGTATCTTGTTGATTTAGTTAACGGTTGTTGCTCCCACTGGCGGAATGAATTCCACCACAGTGCCAACCGTCGTTCCCACTGGCACTTCACTCCCCACCCAGCCCCCGAACACTTCTCAACCCTCCCTTGCATCGCAACTTACCCCAACTTCTAAACCCACTAACACTCTCCAATCCGTCCCCACTTCCCAACCCACGCACACTTCTCAACCGGCCACCACAGGTACCCCTGCTCCCACAGGGACTGCTAGTGCTGGTGTCATCTCCGAGTGTTAGTATTGAACACCATTACGCCTTTTCCGATCATACTTTGCCCCGTCGTTGAGCGACGGTTCCCGAAATTTTTTTTTATCAAAATGGATTGCACCATGCACCTTGTATCGATACATACACTCATTTGTAGCAGTCACGCGTAGGAATTAGTGTACTGGGCCGGAATAACAACTCCTTGACTTTGAAGCCATGCCTGACCGTTTCCCCTCACTTTCCTAGTATGGTAGGTGGATCGACGCCTTGTCAGTGACTCAGCTCTAGCCTCGGGCAATTATCGAGTCTTCCAGCCACCGGGAGGGGCATAAGTTGACGCAGTATCTTTCTGTTGGTTGTCATCACGATCGCCCGGTAACAGGTACGTTTTATTGTCAAGGCCTTATAGTCATGCTGGAATCTCGACAGTTTCCAGGTCCCTTATACCATGTCCGAGTCACGGGGCACGATCATCATCAAAGTTCCGGCAACGTCTGCGAACATCGGACCCGGCTTCGACGTCGTAGGACTCTCTCTCTCTCTATATCTCACTCTCACCATCAAATTCGGTCCACCTTCAAATGACCCCGTCAAAATCACCTACTCTGGCGAAGGCGCCGACGAAGTCCCCCTCGATCCCTACCGAAACCTAACCACCCGCGTCGCCCTCTACGTCCTCCGTTGCAACAACCACCGCTCGTTCCCTCCCGATCTCGTCAGTATCCACGCCGACAACCAAATACCCTTTGGCCGCGGACTCGGTTCTTCGGGTGCAGCTGTCATCGCTGGCGTTCTCCTCGGAAACGCATTAGGCCAACACAATCTCTCGCGCGAACGAATGTTGGATTTCGCACTCATGGTGGAGAGACATCCGGATAACGTGACGGCAGCGCTGGTAGGCGGTTTCGTAGGATCGTATCTGAGAGAACTCGATCCCGTGGCAAGCGAGGCGGCACAAGTACCACTGTCAGAGGTGTTACCAGAGTACCCTCCTGATGCAGGTGAAGATTGGGGATTGAACCCACCTGTCCCTCCAATTGGGATCGGACACTTTGTTCGATTTGGATGGAATACGGCTATCAAGGCCGTGGCGATTATACCTCGATTCGAGTTGAGTACTGCCAAGGCGAGAGAAGTGTTGCCCACGGAATACTCTCGAAAGGATCTCGTGTGTTGGTCCTCAAAAGCCCCTGTCTGAGTATGCTGATAGGTGTCTAGGTTTTCAATATGCAACGTCTTGCTGTGTTGACTACTGCGCTTGGGCAGTCACCGCCTGATCCCGAGCTAATTTACGAAGCGATGAAGGATCGCGTTCACCAACCATATCGAAAAATGCTCGTGCGTTGTAATTTGTTTAGGATGTGCAACATATGATTTAATGGCATGCACAGATTCCTGGTTTACCGGAGGTAACATCATCAATCACTCCCCAGACACACCCTGGTCTGCTTGGAATATGTTTGTCAGGGGCAGGACCAACGATTTTGGCTTTGGCTACCCACAATTTTGAGGCGATCGCAGAAGCGGCTCGCGAAATTTTTGCAAAAGAGAATATCCAAGTAGATTGGAAAGTGCTCGAGGTCGTCGCCGGCAGCGAAAGCTATCCGCTCATGGTGAATTGAACATAGATCGAGTCATAGATGTAGAAAAAAATTGATCATTACTGGTCGTATTGTATCCTCGTATGTGTGCATCATAGGTATTACATCTCCGGGTATCATAGAATCTAACATGCTAGCCTCTATCCTCTTGCGTTCAAGCAGACAGCTCTCATCGCGACAAGGGATGCTGAGCTGCCATCGAAGGGAAGGTCGACCGTGAACATCACATCACTGCGGTCGCTGTTCAGGTACACCGGCAGCGTCACCAAGTTGCTCTGGTCCCCAGCGTCTTCGTCCTCCTGCACCCAGCGAATCTGAGATGCATTCAGGTGAACTGCCTCGCCATTGTTGAGTACGAGCTTTCCGACTTCGGCGTCCCATGCAGCTCCCTCGAGCGTCAAACCTGAAGCGTCATAATTAGATGGATCGGGCTACGCGAATATCACCGAGTACTTACCATCAACAATGAAGGCACCTGGATTGTTCATTTGTCCAATGTCGAGGCGCAAACTCAACGTCTCCAGACTCCAGCGTTTGCGGTGGGCGACAGCCTGCCGAGTCGCGGTAACATATGCCTCCGGGAAGAACAAGCCCCCGAGCCATACCTCCACGTTTGATAACGATTGCTGCATGGCAGTGATGCCATCCAATTGTGTCAAGCGGCGAGCAAGGTCTGGGATCCACTCCGATACTGACATGGCTTTTGGAACCTTGTACCGTCTCCAGTGTGTTGGAATAGTGCCTAAACCAATTCAGTTTTGGTTCTATAAACAAAGTCGGGCCAAGTCTTACCTTTGGTCAAGGAGCTCATCAAGGCGCGGAGATGGTTGGTCTGCTTGAGTTCGCCCGAGCAAACCTTGACGACGTCTGCGAGATCTTTCCGGACTTGGTCGAGTAGCTTGCGGCCAATGGAGCCTTCTCTGAAGAATAGGCGATAAAGTGGATCAGGATTGTCACTCGACTGCTTAGGCAGGGTGTTGAAAGACTGGAAACATGTAAGTAGCAGCTCGCGCAGAATGGTTGAGGGGTTCTTACCGAAGGCAATTGCGTGAGCCACTCGCGGCAGCGCTCATGCAAGTTGCGCATCCATGCGGGCTGTTGCGAAGTCTGACCCTTGGAAGGACCACCAGAGCTTGGCGTGTCATCGTCATCATCGGCCAGAGTACGCATCTTCCGAAGCTTGCCGAGAAGTTCGTTAGCTATTTTCACGTCAGTGGTCGTCCACTAAAATTACTTCAAGTAAGACATGCCTTGAGCGACAGCAATGACACGTTCTGCAGTGGGCGGCAGTGTCAACCATGACGGTGGCTCGCGGTCTGGTAGCCCTTGCACCCAGGACAAGAAGTGTTCCATCTTGGTACCATCAGGAGCTTCAAGAACTTGGCTGTTGTTGATACTGGGAACCAGATTGAAGTCAACGTTGTAAGCAGCGGGAGTGAACAGCTTGTCGACGAATGCGTCGAGAATCCTTTGGTCAAAGTCGCTGTCGACGCGTCCACCATACACTGACTGTTTGATGAGCGTCCGAAGCGCATCCCATGGAATCGTGGCTGGATCAACATTGGCTCTGCCCTTGGCGATAGCGTTGAGCCATGTATCAATGGTGCCAAACGCGGAGGACATATCGGAATCGTTGAAGTCGTAGGTTTGACTCCAGCCCAATGGAACATATCGCAGGCGTTCTTGTACCACTGCATGGAACCAGGCAAGAAGGAAATATAACCGAACCTTCTCCGCAGGTCCTTGCGCAAGCCGTTGCGGGGAGATGGAGCCGAGCGAATCGAGGAGGTTCGCCTTGACTCCTGGCGGAGGCTCGTTCATGATGATGCGAGACTGACGGAGGATGTTCACAGGAATGGCTGGGTTTGCTTCCATAGTCAAGAACAAGCGGAAGTTGCGATGGGGGTTGAGAGTCTGTAACTTCTTCTCCAGCTGTCCCAACCATGAAGGAGCCAAGTGGACGTTCTTGAGGAGAACCCATGTCCCCTGTCTCGACGCTGCAGCAATGGCTTGGTCCGCAAGGGTGAAACCTTCTTGAGAGCCCATGGCGACCGACGAAGACCGTGCTCCAACAGTTTGAATGAGGTTCTCAACACGATAACTGGCGTCGTAACCAGTAACAGACACGAGGGCGAGCGGCGTCGTGGCAGGAACTTCGTTGGCAACCATAGCTCCAAGGTCGAGGTCGGAGGACAAGTCGTTCTGGAACACGCTCCGGACGAACAATGCAGTGGACTGGAGCAGGCGATCGGGTCGTAGGCACTTGATGATAAGCATCGAGCGAAGTGCCTCGATAGCAGCTGCTCAGGGATCAGAATGCGGTAAGCTTATCAAAGGGAACACATACGTGTGGCAGGCTCCCAGGGCAAGGGGACCATAGTCTCAGGGTTTGCAGATTGTAGGAAAGGAACCCAGTCCTCGGAGTGCTCGAGAACGTGGTTAAGGACTGGTTTGAAAAGACTTTGCTTGGCGTAATCCTCGAGGTGCATCATCTGGTCTGGAGAGAGGACGGAGGAGGCCGCGTGATCGCCCGAGGGAGCAGTGGGCTTGCCAACGATGCCTTGACCACTTTCGAGTAGGAATTCAAGCTCGTCGGCGATGTCTTCAACACCACGCAACTTCACTTGCGCCAAAAGCACAGCGAGCATGACATGGTCACGGTGAAGTAAAGCTCGCGAAGTTCGCTTATACACAACGAGGAAAATATCATTAAGGAGAATCTCCCGTCGTTTGTGGTAATCGGTGACATTCTTCAAGTTGGGGTTGTGGTGGAGGACGTAGTCGAAGATGTCGAGGAAGAATTGGAGGGAAAACTGATAGAAGTGGTTGACGAGGTTGAGTTGTTCAAGAATGAAGAACACGGAGCTGCATGCTTGCGCCAACGGTAGATATTCCGCAGTCACTTGCTCGACTTCTTTCATGACGATATCGGTTTCTTCCACCTTGCGTGTGATCTCTGCGGCTTCTCGTTTCAAGGTTTCCAAGGTACTGATGACCTTGTCATCGTCAAGAATGTTTCCCGTAGACTCGTTCAAGGCTTGCAAAAGCAGTTTCTCTAGAGTGCGGAGACGGAGGCGGAATTCGCCTTGTGCTTTCATGAGATCCGTTCTCTTGCGCTCGGTATCAGGTCGTTCTACCTTGAGAACCTGATCCAAGGATTGACTTTGAAGACTGCTGCGTGTCATTGTGAAGTTGACAAAGGTTACTCTGCTGCAAATGTCGGGGGAGAACTCGACCGATGGGTCTCGAGTCGATAGGAACATCGTGAATGCAGGCGAGAAATCGATATCTTGGTTGCCGATGCGAATGAGGACACGACCACCTGTCCTCCGGATTTCCTTGTTCAAGACAGCGTTCAGGATTGGGTCCAAGTGCTCGACGTCCTGGATGAGAATGGGGTTGCCGAATCGCAAGGCGCTTTCCAAGACCTTGAGGAAGGCTTCATCCAAGAAGCTCGTAACAGTGATCTTGCGCTCCTTGTACTCGTTGAGCAAGAACGTCGTTGCTTGGCCCGTGGGGTCAATGATGAGCGGGTAACGGTTGAAGCGTTTGAGCATAATAGCATTCTCGGTGGTAAGGTTGTCGGCTGGAAGCGATTTGGATTGCCAGCTGAGACGATCATCAGCTGTGGACAGGTATTCGGTCAAGGAGAGTTCCGGCTTGAACTTGATGTTGGCCTCCAAAAGGTGGTTCGACCAATCTTGCCACATCACCTCTCGGTAATGTTGGTCGAAAAAGCCACCATACGCGAGGAAAGCCGCAGATAACAGCACATCACCGACGATGGTGCTCATCTCCGCGTCGAAGGTACGGCTTCCTGACTCCCACCGTCCCTTCTCAGACGACAAACTCTCTAGGAGCTTCATACTGCGATCGACCTTGCTCTGCACACGCTCCATCTCCGACTTGATTGCCTGCGTTTCCGAGATAAGGAGGGCGTATTCTTGCTTGTACTTGGCGATCTTCGCCTCCAGTTCGGCAACGATGGTGATGATTTGTGCAGCTTGCTTCTTGGTGGTTTCGGCTTGTGTCTCGAGGGATTGCACCTCGTTGCGGAGAGGCTCGACCTTGTCAAGGATTTCGGAGAAGCGCACTTGGGCAAGAACCCACTTGACGAGAGGACCACAGGCTTTACTAGCGCGCTGAACAGTCTCGAAGTTGAACGAGGGCCTGCTCAAGAAATCCTTCTTCATGACTTCACGGAGAGGTTTGGTCATTTGGTTATTGGTATCGAAGTTGACGATTCGCTGAATGAAGTCGTCACGACGAATGATACCCTGGACTGTACGCCAACTGTCGATCTTGTGGCCGAGGATTGTGCAGACGGACTCCATGGCAAGCTTGACAGCTTCTGGAGGGTTAGCCATCGTCCGGACTTCCTGCAAGTGTTGTCTCTTAATGTTACTGACAGCGGCCTGTGCATCCAACACAGCAGGCTCTGCATCCGCAAGGTCAGCCATGACGACGGCACGACGCTGCGCGATGTTCTTGTCCTGTTCCACCAAAGCAGCTTGGATCTCGATGGACGCTGCCTTCTTCTGCTCAGCCTCCTGTTGGTCTGCAACCATGCGCTTCAGCTTCTCGTTGGCTTCAGCGTCCTTGGCTTCGAGCTGCGAGCGCTTCGTGGCAAGGCTCTTACGAAGCTCCTCCACCTGGGTGACCGTATCCTTGAGTTTGTCAAGACCAACGTGAAGGTGGCGTTGCTGCTCTTCAAGCTCATCACGCTTCTCGTTGTACAGCCTAACGTAGTGGTTGATGCTAAAAAAGCATATCAGTTGAGGATCCAATCTCAACGAAGAGAAGAAGACTCACAAGTCCAGGTAGTGTCGAGGTGTAACATAGTTGTAGCGACCTTGGCGACGACTGATGCGCTGGTTGATCTGGTGCATGGACATGTGCACATAGACGAGAGCGTTGACGACCGCGGTACGATGTGTAGGGGGCATAGAAAGCTCGCGGTAAGCAATGGGGAAATGAATAGGCGGGGTGTACGATCCCAAGTCCAAATCCAGTGTGCCGGTGAATTCCATTCCGACTTGGTAGAACGCCTGGTCTGACCAGTCGCCGAACCAATCGAGAACACAACGGTTAAACAAGGCAGGAGACGTGGCGGCGCGGGAAGCAAGGCCGTTCTCCGGTGGGTTCATTGTAAAGACGACGTGAAGGTTCTTCGCTACTTGCTGGGTGAACCACCGGTACAACTCCTCATGAGAGTCAAGCATAAGACCGTCCCTCTGTGAGCCCTCTTTACAGGCAGTCATAAGAGCAGCGTGTTCGTCGCCCTCGAAGAGACCCGGCACCTCGGCGTTGGCGAGAAGAGTGTTCATACGCTCCAGGAAACCGGAGTCGAGCACGTTGGACTCGTCCATGATGAAACAGATCTTCTCGCCCTTGCAACCAGCGCGCCTGAGCACAGTACGAAGGTCGTCATCAAAGTCGTCACCAGTGTACTTGTTCGAGACTTTGATCTGGAAAATGCTCAACCCATTGAGCCAGGCAACGAAGCGGGAAAGCGTTGTCTAGTAGCATATAGTCAAACATGAAATTCAAAGTCGATGTTTCATAGCTTACCTTGCCACTGCCGCTAACACCGATCAACAACAAGTGACCCTGCACTTGACGGAAGACACGGTCAATCCGCAGGACATGGTCAAGCACGTCATTGAAGAGGACAAGAGGAACGTCCAGCTCTTCCTCGTAGAAGACACGGAGACGAGCCTTGGTATACTCGCGGAGAACTTCTCTCTCCACGGGAATATAGTCCTTGGAGGTCCAGTTGGAGAAGAGAATGGGCCGGTTCAAGGCTTCGTCGCGATTGATGGTTGGGAAATGCTCCATGGCTGCAGAGTCAATGTGTTCATCCGTCCACTGCTTCTCCTCCTCGGTGACGAGACGGTCCTGGAACAGACGCAGGGCCTCGTGTGCCCAGACACGCACCAAGCCTTCCACGGACAGGATCTCCAAGGGACGAATGGCTTCGTAGATACCACGCACCCATCTCGTAAGTTCACGAGGACTGTACACGTAGTGGGCTTGGACATCGGAGGTGAAACGCTTCTGAGAGGCAAGGTAGAAGGAGACCATAGCATCTGTGAGGGGCTCGGCGTATGCGCGAAGCGTTGGGACGACTTTGAGAAGTGCACGGTTGTAAGTGCCGTAGATTTGCTTGAGAGAGACTTCTCCTGGATAGTCCACCATGATGAGAGGCGCGTGGCGGAGGAAACGATGGCTGAGGGGAACTCGGCCGGGATCAGTAGGCGGGTTACATGCACCAACGAACTGAATTCGTTCGAGCTTGACCCATGACATGTCGCTTGCACGCCAGTACCCTCCGGATTCGACGAGCTGACGCAGGAATGAGATGACTCGTTGAGTTCCATACTTGTCTTGGGCGGGAAGGTTGATTTCATCACAGAACACAACCAGCCAGCGTCCAATCTGAATGGGAGCGAGGAGAACGCCGTTCGGTGTCTTCCGATACTCGCAATACTGCTCGAACGTCTTGAGGATGAGCTCAGGAGTTGTGGCACTGGAGAAGTTGAGACCAACAACTTCCATATCTGGGAGCTTGCGAAGAGCACTGAAGAGGGTCATAGTCTTTCCTGAACCCGGAGGTCCACAGAGCATGAGAGGTTTGTGTTCCGAGAGCCACGAGTAAAGGACCTCCTCATGACGGACAGTATCCATGGTGGGAACAACGACATCAGATGCAGTGACGGCATGTGCATCGATTTCAATTGAGGGGACCTTGGATTGCCAAGCAACCCATTCACCGGTAGTGATTTGGACATCGAAGTCGATAAGAGATGCTTCTGCACCCATTGGGGGAAGGTCGATGCCAGTCTGTTTCCGCAGGAATTCGCCCATCTCCGCACGTAAGTCCAGCTTGGCGTCGCCGGAGAAGGCCCATATAATGCTGACGAGCAGACGTTTGGTGACATACTGCTCGACCTTTTCGGGTGGAAGAGGGAAATCGGAATGTTGGATGTTATATTCGATAATGTTGCGCGCGGTCTTGTTGAGCAATGAAAAGAGTGTGTGAAGCGCGCGAGTAGTCGTAAAGTCCATGATATGGTCGATTGAATCTGCGAATTCGAGAGCGGAGCTGACGAGTTCTCCGTCTGCAAAATAACGTTCGAGAATGTTGGCAATTTGGACCTGGGTTACAAGGTGAGCAGAACCTGGACTCTCCATGCCGAGCACATCAGCACGACGTCCAGGTACGTCGGTTGCATCCTCATCGTCTGCGTCCAAAGGCACGGAAGAAAGGGTGTTGAGGTAGTGGCGGTAAACCATCGAAGGTTCGACAATATCTTCACTGAACCAAATCATACCACACCGACTGACAGTGGCGAGAGTCGCGTAGCGCAAGTGCTCGACCTCGAACATGATACGGACGTTAGGCGGGAGATTGAGACGTTCACCGTTGGGGAGTGTGAGGAGTTTGTTGTCGTCCAGAACACTAAAGATCTTTGAGGCAATGATTCCCACACCTAGAATGTAGAACTGACCTATTCAAGTTCTCGACCCACTCAGGATCAACATCACCATCAAATATGATCCAGTGTCTCTTCGAACTCTCCCCACGAACGTCATCCACAATCTTACGCAAGATGTGCGTGAAAAGACCGTCGTTCCACTCACGAGTCGTGGGGTCGAGTGTGCCGTACAACGCGTCCTTGTGGATTGCCTTGGGGTCAATGACGTATGGAACACCCTCGATACCGTCCAGCCTCTCCAAAGCTTGTAGGAGAACTCGCCACGCGTTCGTTTTACCAGTACCAGATGGGCCAACCATCATGAGACCGTGCTGAATCTTTTGAATCTGGTACAACTGGAGAATCTTCGCAATCCATCGCTCGCCGTCCACGAGACGATGCTCGGCGCAAACTTTGAGGATCTGTTGGCGCAGTGCTTCCAAGTCGACGGGGACATAGTCAGTGCCGGGGAAGACATCTGCAAGCAAGCTGGTGAAATATTTAGCAGAGAACGCGACCAAATAATGAAAAGCCTTTACCTCGTGAGCAAAGGCACATCATCGGCGACCAACTTCGGCACAATCGTCTCCGTAACACTCTGGATGAGGATGATCTGCTCCGAGATAACATCGGACAGCCCACTGACACCGTCCGCATCTGCGTCTTCGTCTTCGAACTTGGCATTCTGCAAGCGCTCTCGCTTGAGTATACCGGCACTTGCCAGCACCGCTTTGAGTGCCCGTAGACCAAAGTCGTAGTGCGGTTGAGGGGAGAGCTGCTCGTCACAGAGATTGAAGAAGGGAACGATCTTGGATGCGAGTGATTCGGCGGTACGGAAACCCTGAGAGAAAAGCATGACCTGTGCAATGAGCTCGCGATCGGGTCTCGTCATCGCCATTCTATGGCATTCATCAGAGAACTGTTCGAACAATAACAGCGAAGACCTACGGTCGGAAAAGTTTCGTCAAGTTGGGCGGAAGTGTCGACCGACCAGCGTAGTTAGGGTTAGTCGTGATGAAGATACCTATTTTCAATTATCAGGAGGGGAACAAACGCATTGTACACCACTGTACCAATGTTCTTGTTGATCTTCAAGCTCTTTCCGACCAATTCAATCTCAGTGTTGGGATTTTTGGCAAGCGAAGCTAGACCCTGTTGGATAGTTTGTACTTGTTGCGAGACCGCACTCAGAATACGCTCCTCCAATCGGTTGAACTCGTCGAAGCATCCCCATGCTCCAACTTGACAAAGACCGACAAAGATACGACCCATAGCTTGGAAATCGAACGTTTCGTCACAGCAGAAGACTAAAACGAATCGGCCAAGCTGAACTCCAAGAGCCTTAACGGATTCGGTTTTGCCTGAGGAGTCATGCATCAGAAAGGACGCTCACATCACGGAATGCAAAAAAAACACCTGTGCCTGCGGGTCCAAAGGGAGAGCCACCGAGCTGACTATCCAATGCCTGAGTCAATGTGAGGTAGACCCGATCCGTCAATGGCGTTTGAACGAGACGATCTGGAACTCCCAGATATTCCCATCCATACGGGAAAGTCGCATTCGCAACTCGGATGGCTAAGCGGTCAAGAGGATTCTCCGCTGAACGCTCCAAGTAGAAGCGCATTTGTGAGAGCCATGTGAAAGACTTCGTGTCTGTAACGCGTTGTTGAATGAGAGCACGCGTGACGTCTCGTTGGTGGACAAGTTCCGTGATGAGATGTTCGCATTTGCGACGGGTGACGGGGCTAAGCTCTCGTAGGACAATATCGGCGAGGAGGTCGAGAGCTTGGGAGATGGTTTCAAGGGGGCCTTCGGGAGACTTGCCCGCTTCCAAAGAAGTCTCGACGGAATCAGTCCACGCGACTTGGATGGCAAGGGTGACGAGCTGTGCAGGATACTTCTCCATCCAGTGCATAAGCTGATCCATGTCAAGTGGGGATCCGGTGCCATAGAACGATTGCAATTCGCCAACCGCGTCGCATAGCAGTTCCGCCAGTGAAATTCGCATCAACGCCTCGAGTCGTGCAAGCCAGTCGTTGATCTTGGGGTAGTCCTTGAGCAAAATAGGTTCACTGAACTGGACTTCTTCTCCTTCACGTGAGGCCATGCCTTGAATTTGAGTCAAGTCGTCATCCAGCTTAATTGTGGAGATCCCCGCAAACATCTTCTTGAGGTGCTTCATGATACGTAGAATATCCTTGGAGTTACCGATAATTTCTAGCAAGTCTTCATCACCGACGAAATAGAACCGAGGGAAAGAGGAACGTTCTCGCTCAAGGTATTCACCGAGGGCCTTCTGGATTTTGTTGAGGAGGTCGGCGAGACGCTCCAAACTCTTCTGGATCCCTTGGATATTCATGACATCAATGACGAATGGTGACTTGTACACCTTCTTCATGACGGTCAAGAATTCAGCGTTGATGTTCTGGAAGCGAGCACTCTCCACAGGCAGGAGGTGCTTGATATCTGCACTTCCGGAGAAGATACCCTCTAGGTAGACCCATTGACGCTGAACATCGATCCAGACGTCTTTCCGAGAGTAAGTTACTTCAGCTCGAGAAGATTATAGCGGCGGTCTTACCAAACAGCACATGGATCCTGTTGAGTTTCTCCTCCCATGACCCGGCCTTCCAGTGAGATGTTAGCAATTAAAAGAAATGCGTTTATGAAGACAATACCTCCTCCTCGAAGACTAAGAAGAGGAACGTGAGCTGGTGCTGATGTCCGCGACCCTAAGTGACGCACCTTTGTAATAGGGTGACAGCTTCATCGCGGTTAAGGAATTCAAATTCTCGCTGCACTTGTTGAAAAGGTCATCCCAACCTCTGATGCACGAGGTGAGGTCATGTCAAAGCTAAAC
This sequence comes from Chalciporus aff. trinitensis, assembly GCA_038089015.1. NCBI lineage: Eukaryota > Fungi > Basidiomycota > Agaricomycetes > Boletales > Boletaceae > Chalciporus > Chalciporus aff. trinitensis. Next base: position 28,952 of record JBBPJZ010000097.1, read on the forward strand.
CCAGTGCCACACACCTGATTAATCGACATTTATTCTGATAGTTAACCAAGTCTAGCGTGTAATTAGTCCAGATTTCCTTGACCTGCTTGATATATTCCTCTAGAGCCATCTATGGAAATCGTCAATGACACAGGAGATAGAGTCAGAGATGGATCGCACCTCTCCCTGAGCTTGTATGATGACCTCACGAATAGCAGTTTCGTTCTTCTTCAGGTCCAAGTCGTAAACGTGCCCCAGAGTCATACTGTGCGCAAGCGTTAAGAGGAGGCACCATAACACGGTGAGCCACTTACATGGGAAGGCTGATCTGTGATGGTAGACGAAGGACTTTGAACAGCTGCTTCCAATGTCTATCCTTCAAAGCCTCGGATTTCAAGTCGGAAATGAGCGCATTCGACTTCAAGAGTCCCCTGAGAATGTCCTGCACGTATTCAAACGCTGCATACTGGCGCATGCGAGTGGGCATATCCTTGGTGGACGACAATAGTCCGTCGATCTGTTGCCTCAGTTTCCTCGGCTGGACAGTTGCCCACGACATCTCTCTCAACTCCCCGATCTGACTCCATACACCCGAAAGGGCGGTCCAAACAGCCTTAAGGTCCCTCAACTCCTCGAACACGGGTTCTAGACGCGTGTGACGCGTCAACTCGAGGTCCAATGCTTCCTTTGCCCTGCATACAAGGTCGTATTCTTCCTTGACGCGATTCAATTTCCCTTCAAATACATTGATGGTATTCATGGCGGTATCAGCACGCATGCTGCCTTGTACAGGACGCGTCTGCTCCCACTCTGCAAGGATATCGTTGATCTTGTTCTCCACGATCTTGTCTTCCGCGACGATCTTGAGTTGAAGGCCAGCTAACCACCACCACGATCAGCAACCAAGGAACGTCAATAAGGACGCACGGATTGCTACTTACCGAGTTGTTCCTGAATCGAGTCGTTCTTGCGCTTGAGGATTTCATTATAGGCACTCCACTCTCCTCTGAGTTGATCGCTGTAAAGCCAGTCGTCTGGGAATTGGTATCGAAATCGTTCGAGGGTCTTCTCTCCGTTTGCACAGAGTTCTATCATGGGTCCCCATGTCTTTGTCTTCTTCTTGAGGTCTTGTACAAACGTGATAAAGGTGACCGCGGCTGCGGTGGAGGAGTTGGAGGGACTGAACACCTGGAAGATGAACGACGGTGAGCAAGGTGCAATTCAGTCGATGTGTAGTTGTACTTGCCTCCATGTTTTGGTCGTGAAAACAACCCAAAGACGAGACGCGTTACCCACTTGACCCAAATAGCGTGAGAGCGGATTAGATAACTAGCTTGCTCACCCTTGCTCGTCGAGGTCAACGTCGTGCACAACGCAGACGCTATTCCGCTCAACAATTTCATTCGCCAGCCATGTCGGGACGTCAGCAAAGAGTGATGGTTCAGCCCATCGTACGCTATATTCTCTCTTTCGCGTCCTCGTGCTGACCACAGTTTTATAGAATGTCATCTTCAAAAACCTACAGCAGGCATGTGGATGAACTATGCCAACTGTGCTCATCGCTGACAGGATCATACATACAGCGGACAAAAGTCGTTATATGGCTGTACGACAACATCGAGATGCGAATCGAAGGACGCATCATTGTACGTGCATTCGATTCCGTCCCAGATCACCTCCAACATTGAACGCGTATCTTAAGGCGATGGGCTCATGCCCTCCCGCACTTTTTGCTCCCTTTCCACCATCCTTTGATTGAACCCTTTTCTAATCATATCGAAATATCTGACGCTGACCCCCCTTTTTATACAGGGTTTCGACGAGTTCATGAACATTGTCATGGATGAGGCTGCAGAAGTGTATGTCAAGGATGCAAAGCCACGGCGAGAACTCGGTACCTCCTTTATTGTTTCATCGTCGTATGCTATGCTAACTTCCGCTAGGTCGCATCCTTCTAAAAGGCGATAATATCACCCTTATTCAACAAGTGGTATGACACCTTTACTTGTAAAACCTCGCGCACATACTCTGCGTTCTGTTGTATATTACCGTAATGCCATTTTTGATGACTACCAATACACTGCGACAGAAAAACATGAAGAACAATGACCGATACTATAGATTGTAGATGGGCAGCAGCCTAGTAAGGTTCAACGCCTGCCTACAAAGCGGACACTCCGCCTTCTCTCTCCCCCATCCCACAATACAGCTCCAACAAAACAAATGTCCGCATTCCGTCGCACAGCTATCCGTCCTCTCTTCCAAACAAAGCGTGCACGTCCTACCAGCCCTCACTCGAGGAGGTATCGAGCTGATGTCTAGCACCGTGTTCTCGTCCTCTTCGGCTGGTTTCGCTGGCGCGCTTTCTGGATCGACAGTGTCGAGCATCGTACTCACCATTCTGTCGTCTATGAACATCTCTCGTGTCTCGTCAATGTTACGTTTTCCGCGCGATTTCTCGTTGGCGACTTGTGAGCGCGAGCGCAAGTATGTAATAAGACGGTAGAGCAACCGGACGAGGATGAGAACACCCAGGAGAGAATACGACGGCGGGCGTACGTGAGGATTCTCTGGCGTCGATGAAATCTTGCGTAAAGTCAACATGACACGCGTTTAACACAGAATGGAGGTAATCACATGTTGTATTCCCAAAATCCGTTTCGTCAGGTCATAGTAGGTTCCTCGGAGGTAGAACACGGAAAGGTTGACCTCTGCGGCGACTTCGAGGCAGGTAGGTAGCACGTGCAACACGTTTGCCAGCCGGGGGGACAAAGAGCTGAGTTGAGATCCCCACCGTGCAAGGATATAGGAGGGGAGTGTGGGGAGAAGGATCAGGGCGATTCGCGAAGCTCTGGAGGGTGCACGACCGCTAGACGCAGAATGTTGCCAGATGTCTGTATACTCTTCTCCCAGAGTCTGTACGGCTGTAATGAGATATCAGGAGAGTCCGGCAACGTTGGAGGAACAAGGAACGTATACCTCGACCGATAGTCAAGCCATAATATAGTAACTTCATCACAAGGTCTACTTCCTTGTCCCATCTCGTGAGCCATCTTGTTCCTTGAAGAAGAGTGTGATGGGTGAGCTATAAGCTCATATGAACGCGAGCACTCACCAAGCCATGACCGGAGCACGGTTTCAGTCTGCTCCTTGAAAGACAAAACATGGAATAGATCCCTCTGGTTTGCTCGAACTAAACTCTGGTCAGCACAAGCATCACAATGAACGATAAACGCACTGATTTGAGCCTGTTGAGCATTGGGGAACGATGGCGGGTAGCGAGTCATTTTTGCTCAATGGCGTAATCGGTGAGCCGTTTGATTGACCCGAGTCCGACCACTGTCCGACCTCACTCTACCTCACAGGTCCCAGTCCATTCACCACATTTCTCTAATTCTACTAATTACCTGCACGTCATGGCAACACGAGCACCCCGCGTTCAAGAGCCATCCGTCTGGCAAAAATGTGCGTATTTTCTATGACGTTCAAAACTGAAATTCCGAATTTTCTGACATTGACACCCACTGACAGTAAAGTACGTTTTCTGCCTCATTCGAGATACCTCGGGACTAAAAACGACCATGTATCTCACTTAGAATGGGAGCACTCATGGGTGGAGGTGTCGGTCTGACCATCGGGTTCATTTTTGGCTCATACAGTATCCTCAGGTGAGATCTTATGTCGCTCACCGACACATGACTGAACGTACACCTTGTCAATCGACAGGGGTGGTGCTGGACCAAGAGGGGCACTGGCAACGCTTTCTCAATACATGCTCAGCAGTGCAGCCACTTTCTCCTTCTTCCTTGCCATTGGATCCGTGAGACTCCACTGACTCGCTCGTGTTTCTACTTACACCTTCTGACTCACGTCCTTCATCTACAGGTGATCAGAAACGACGCTCTGCTACCACCACACATGGAAGCGGCTCGGATGCAGCTCCTCCCACCACTCGTTCGGTCAAAAGCAGACGGTGTAGTGCTGATTCGCGCACGTTGGGACGCGGAGAAGGCACGACGAGCTGTCCCAGCTTAAACCTCTATATTATCCTCTACTTAGCGAAGATATGTGCAATGCATACAACTTCTGACAGGGTATACCGTGCGTGGAATAACGGGTGAAATGCGCGTGCTCTACAACTTGTGTACATATGCGTATATGATGGGATGGAAAGGTGATGCATCTAGCACTGGCACGCACAGCGTGCGGTGAGTGATTGAATGGATCATGATTGCAGTCATAAATCATATGCTCCTTAATTTCCGTGATGGCGCAGCCAAAACCGGGCAGGAAGCTTGTGTTAAAATGCGAGAGTATGCACGAGTAAACGATGCTAGACGTGACATTAGATAGAACTCGAAGGCTTCGACAGTTGACCAAATGTGCTTACCAGCACGACAACAACGGGGACGAGTCTAGCTGACCATGCTGGTTAATCGGAGCCAGAGCTGTTTTAGCCTCCCGGGCTTGGGCTTTGGCGATCTTGAACTATAAACGTCTACCAGCGACGCCGTACAGCATAGATTGTAAGGCCCTGAGATAACGGGCTTTGGAGGTGGACTCGGGGTTCCCCTCCACAGCCTCGTAAACCACCGGCCTGGTTTTAACTTGGGGTTTTCCGAGATGGGTGAAGGAGGTGAACGCGGCGGAGGTGCGTTGTAATAAACACCGTCGTCATAGTGGATTGTGGGGGCGTTAACGAACTTAACGGAAGGCGTCGACCGTTTCTTCCGACGACGATTAGTCTTGGTCGTTGTGGCCATAGAGACTCCAGAATCATGTCGGGTTAGGATGGATTTGATGGGAACGGCTGTTCGGGTTTGGAGGGTTGAGCAGGAGCCTATGGAGGATACGCTTTGTCTCGCGGGGAAGATGCCGCTGTGCGGCGAATCTGATTTGGGAGACAATCGAGGTTTAGAGTAAGGAGACGAGGGAAGAGTGATGTTTTGGGGAATTTGTGGTAACGCGGGCTCGAAGAGGATGCTCCTTGGACGACCTGAGGATTCATGATACAGCGTGGGAGGTGTCTGAACGAATCGAAAGGATGAGCGGCAGGACATAGGTGAAGTAGACGAAAGTAAGAGAGAGAGAGACTAACTAGGACATGTCGCAGGCTGTGGGGCATTGCACGATACTCGTCATCTTCCGGAATGACATCCTGGCGGTGGCGGTCGACATTAGCGACCCCTCGTGTTGTCATTGATATATCGTGCTCACTGCGAGATCGCTCAGTGTGATGACTGGAGATAGTTCGACAACAGACTGGATGGATAAGGATTGGCAAGGAGTGATGGTGATTCGTACGGAAAACTTACATTGACAATCGTATCTGTTTCTAGCCAATCTCTGAAAATTTCGTCGTCTGATGGGGGATTAGATATGGGTGTATTTGACTCTTGTGAATGCTTTTAACGGGGTGAGTTCCTGACAAACGAACTTGGAAGTGAGGTCACTGACGCTTTGTCTGGAGGGAAGATACATGGTGGGAGACTCTGAGAGAGCCAGGTGAGCTGGCAATTGGGCCGAGTGTACCAAGATAGGGCAGGGTGGAGCAGGGTGAGTGGGCCGGGAGAGGTAAGCGTGCAAGGTGGCCAGGGCGTGTTTTGTGACATGATCAACGAGGCATCGCACACGCAGCAGACGGACATCCATACACGGATATCCATTCCTGGCTCGGAGTCGGAGCACCCCTCCGACTCGCTACTCACGTGTACCGAGGTCTGTCCGTTCCGCGGTGACACTGAATGGAGGACTAAGTAAAAGGTAATAAACTTGCAGGGGAGGGTACGAATTATGCGAGTATAGATACACAGCTGGTCCATCCGACTCTATATTGTGAAAGGCGTGTCGAGGTGCAGCCCGCTCCAGATACCTCTCACTGACTCTGTCGAACTCTCCACTATCCGCCCTCTCTTCATGGGTTTTATTTTTGCACCCGACGAGTCCAAAATAAGCTGGACTTTTCTCTCGATTCCGTTTACCTCGAGTTTCTGCAGGGGTATCACTTTGTCACGTCCGTTTGCTGGTGGACTGTCAGTGATGACCACGAAGAGATACGGGGATAGACGAACCGTAGAAACCACGTGCTATTGGTTCGTGACCATTGCGCTGCTTGACCACGAACTCGACGTGTGGGTTCAGGCTAGCGACACGCTCGATATCATTTGTGATGAAGGTGCGTGCATTGGCTGAAGATGGGTTGTGCTGGCAAAACTCGATGACGACTTTTCTGATGTGTGGTATGAACGCGGTGTGTCCGTTTGCTGGTGCTGAGCGCAGTTGTGCCCTTAGCAGTGGTTTTGTAAACTGGGACGCCATTGTCGACGATGACGGGGAGACCTACGTCCAATCGCGTTTGCCGTGCTGAGAATGAAATGTTTTAATCTCCGCTTTAAACCAATTGTGCCCACCGAGGAGTGACTAGAAAGAATATTCTAATTCGCGACGACGCGTCCATAATCTGAGCGCGACTCGCCTGCAATTTCCGTAAACCGACAGTTCTCGACCGGACAGTATTCGACACTCAAGACAGACACATATTCACCTCCTCAACCCTCTCTCTCCATATCCCCCGTCTCACCTTCTCCCCATGGCCCGCGTTACCAGGTCAGCAGCCCAGAATACCGAAAAAGATAAACAGCCCGATCCGTCTACGTCTGCTCGCACAAAGCAATCCACAAAGAAGCGGAAGCGCACATCTCTCGCAGACACCGACGATCAGCTCGTTTCAAAACAACTCCGCACAGAGCCCGCAATAAAGGAGGAGAACAGCCAGGACGATGACGCCAGGCTCACAAGAGGAAAATTGCCAGAGCTCGAACTTGCCGGCGATGTCCCAATCGACTCGGTCCATGCACAAAAGATCCTCGACATTCTCGAGCTGTGAGTCCGCTCACGATCATCTCTTAGCGCCACAATGACTGATGCCCCATAGGGTTGACTCTCAAGGACTCCTCGACCGTGTATTCCCACTCCCGTCCTCCGACCTCTCCGAACCTTCAACCTCAAAGTCCGAGTCTGGCTCATTCTCGCTGCGCGCACTCCTCAGGGAATCTTCACAGCATCCCCTCCGCGTCATACATGTAAGTCCATGCTGTCTAGCGCCAATCTCCCTCCCTCACTGATACCCTAGGCTGCCGTTCAAAATCTCCTCCCAATATCACATCACCCAAGATCTCGTACATCCTCGCCTGCAGCACAACAGCTCCGTTTCTGCAATGTGGCTGTCTCTCTCCTCTCCCAAGCGTCGTTCCACTCTGTCCCTCTACCCTTGGACATTGACAGCATACTCTCAGACTTCCCTGAAGCCCCTGCAGAAGGGAAAGCCGCTGTGACATCCCGTTCCGACAAAGCAGCACAGTTGCGCCAACCAAAGAAGTATGCGCTGGTCCAACGTTTACCATTTGGGACTTGGTGGACGTCGCTCAACTCTGATCTCCTCCCTGGGGATACAAAACAGTTGAAAGACTTGCCGACGTCAAATGCAGAGCTAGTTGCCGTATTTCCTTCCCCTGCAGAGCCATCACAGACAGAGGCAGGGTCATCAGAGACCCCCTCGGCGATTTTGGGATCTTACGTTCCGAAGAAACCTCCGGGATACAAGTCAAAACTTCCCGGGCCCCGGCGAGTAAGCTGTGGCACGTTCTTAAATTATGGGCCATACACCAGCTTTGCTCCCGTCTTCGAACAGGACGGAGTAGAGCTCGGACGGAACACCATGGGTGAATTGTTCTGGAGATGGGAGGATAGGAAGAAGAGGTGGGCCGAAGAGCAGAGTTTCGTCGTGGAGCAGTCCTCGGATAAAGTCATGGGCTCTCCACGACCAAACAGTGCCGACAATTCCGAAGAGAAGGTTGTTTTTGACGATACGGAATCGTTGGAGGGACTCTTCTCAAAGGAGCAGGCCGCATTGTTGAAGCAAGCGCTAGGAAGCCTCGAGCTCGAGGCTGCGGTGCAAGAGCTACTCGAGCGCAATGCCAGAGCACTTAAAAGACTGGAAGAGCTTCAAGTCAAACGATTGTCCCAACCGGGCGAGTTTACTGCAGTCGAAGAAGGATCGGAGGAATGGGATACCGGTCAGTCGTTTTGTTTCGCGAGGCTTACACTCTTCTGAACTCCATTTTCCAGCGCATGGTATCCTCGACTCCCTTAGCATCCTCGCATCTCTTCGACCACGACCGTCATTGGCCGACACCTCCCCTCTCACACCTTCCCCGACTGCCCTTCACAGACTCCAACAAACCCTCCCTATCGCTTCCACTCGAGGTTGGCACGGAACACTCCCCCCAGATCACTCCACAGCCCTCCGTGATGACTCCACTCTATACATTAAATCCACTGCCACCGCAATCCCCACTGCACCTCCTGCCGCACCAGCGTCTACTCCCACACCTACCCAACCTGCGCCAACCCCAACCACCGCAACGACCACGACAGCTGCCGCAGCCCAAGCTTACGCCGGTTACTCTTACAATTACGCCACTCCATATCGGACAGCCTATCAGTACAAGCCCGGACAGGGTCCGCCGTACTATTCAAACGCGTACGCAGCCCAGACGAGCGCACAGGTGCAAGCGACGTCCCAGTTTTATCAAACGCAGCCATACAACACGACTGGACAACAACAATACGCGTATTCCTCTTGGTACTCGTACAACCCCCAAACGCAATCGAGTACCGCTGCTGGCGGCTCGCGCAAGGGTACACCACAGCCTAGTGCTGGTACTGCTGCTGTCACGGCCGCAGCTGCACCTGCGACGACGCCAAGCGCAATGCCAACATCTTATGCTGGTTTCTTCAATGCAAATGCTCAAGCGTCGGCGCAACGCGTTGTGGCGAATACTGTGCTGGCAGCCACGTCAGGGAAGCCATACCAACCTGCAGCCGCTGGAACATGGGCTGCACCTGGTGCTGCAGCTGCGGGATACACAGCGCCTACATTACCTCCACATATGAGAAGTGCCGTCGCTGGACAGGCAGGGGCAGCGGGGAGCTACAATGGGGCCATG